>JASDQU010012510.1:26021-58256 GCA_032191745.1 Picea mariana
CTGCGGTACTTTAACACCAAATGTTTCTCTGAATCTTTGATACCCAACTTTGTGCGTAGGGTATGAAACAGATTCGTAATCTCATGCACATCTTGGTCCCTTTGCTGCCGCAAAGTAGTCCATTATATGTATTTGTCCTCATAGCTCCCCATGGGATAATATTGTTCCTTGATGGTGTCTCGGAAAGAATTCCAAGTGGGTGCGGCCGAGAACAAAGAGGTTTCTCCCTCACTCTCTTGCTCCGAGTAGGTTTCCCGCCAGTCCTTGACATGGGGGGCATCTTTGAGGAGTGCGAAAATAATCTTTTCTCGATCGGAAAACTCATGAACTGAGAAATATCCTTCTAATATATTCAACCATCTATATACGGCATCTGCATCTATTTGGCCATCAAATATGGGAATGTCGAAGTTTACTTGTACCTTAAAAGGAGTGGCACCTCCAAAGTGGCTTCTGGATGTCGATGCACCGCTAATCGGAATCCGTTGAAGAATCTGGGCAAAGTTGTCCATCATCGCGTTCATTTGTTTCTCGAGGGCCTCCTCGAGAAACATTTTGATAGGATCTCTTGCTCCCTCATATTTATTTTCTTCCCCCATGGGCGATCATCGGGGTTTGCGATGCTGATCTCGCAAAGGTTCAACCAGATCGAGTCCCAACTCCTTATACCCTGATCTCGTTGGGGACATGCAAAGAAGGATTGAGAATGAGCAGACCGCTCTGATACCACTGATCCAGATTTATGTAGGAACACAATGAAATACAGAAATACACATAAATGCAGAGATGCAGTGGAAATAAGACTTCATTTCATTAATAACAAATGACTGAAATATGCTTACAGACAGAATGTAAATAAACTAGCTAAGGCGCTGGTAGCTTATCTCTGAGAAGAGATGTGGTTGCTACTCGCATCCATGAGAAGATGATTACAATGAGGCTCTAGAAACCTTTTTACAATAGACGAGAATGCCAAAATTCATATACATCCAAAAACCTAACCCTAGGAGATGAAGCACCAAAAGTCATGTGGGCCTCGTTTGGGTAAGTTAGTACATCAACTTCCCGGGGTCGTAACTTTTGCATACGATCTTCGTTTTAGGCGTGTGATAGCTCGTTGGAAAGGTATCGTCGAGGAGATTCATTTTGGGGGCTCAATAATGCATTTGGATATCATTGAGAACCTCGATCTCAAAAAACCTTCATTTAGTCCCTCAAAATGGCCCCGGAAGTTAAAACCTGCTAAAAATAGTAAATTGCCAAAATTGCCAGAAAATTGTTTTGAGCCAGTCGAAAAAGGTGGGTGGCCACTGATATCCACCTGGATCAGTTTTTCACACAGCAACAGCAAGCCGTGTTGACTAATCCCTTTCATCATGGGAAAAATTTAACTCAAGCCTCTACAAGTACCGAAGGGGGCAGCCAAGAAACCTGCCCTCCCCCAAACAATTCCTCATTCACGAATGTATATATGGTTAGGGGTGATGCTTTAATAACAAATAGAGTGCACGAATATAGTAAACCAAGCACCTCTGAGAAGGGAAAAGAAGTCGAACTCCCATCTCTTCCTCTACAGATTGAGAAGACAATGGGAGAAACGATGACACGCATTCCAAAAGGTGCATTTAAGAAAGCTTCTCACAATCCAAACGCAAGGGCCGCCCAGAATTACTCTGTGGTGGAAGATTTATCCCAAACCCCTTGTGCTATGTCCACTTTGGAAGTCCTCCAAAGTTGCCCTGCTCAGAGGAAATCCTTGTTGACTGCTTTAGGCTCTACTGAGACTTGTAACCCGGGTACCATCATGTTAGATACGGCTGACTTGAAACCTCGTCTGCCTTACCACGTCGCGTTTCAGATAGTAGTGGCTCACCCCACGAAAACTTTTACACGAAATATTTTCTGCACAGTGGTCGACGAGGGCGCTTCGACTTGTGTTATGTTATTAGCATGCTGGAAAGCCATCGGTCAGCCCGAGTTGTCTCCATCACCTACTCTCCTCACTACGTTCAACGGTCGTTCTTTCCGACCACATGGCATCATTCCTTCTTTTCTTGTGCAGTTAGGAGGGAAGACCGTGTGTGTCGAAGTAGAGGTAGTCGATGCCCCCCTCGACTACAATCTCTTGTTAGGTCATAGTTGGACTTATGCTATGCAAGCTGTAGTCGCTACAATTTTTCGAGTCTTATTATTTCTGCACGAAGGATGGATAGTGACCATCGATCAATTGTCCTTCTCTAGACCTGACCCAGCTTTGGGGGCATCCACGGTGCCCATGATTGATAATCCTCAAGCCGGTGTCGTTAACGTAGGAGTGAGTTTGTGCCCATCTTTGATGGGTACTTTCGATTACCCACCTCCTCATAACAATGTCAAGTTTATATCAAATCACCACAAGGCTGAGATTTTTCATGTTTCGTCATTCCGCACGACTTACTTTTAGGATCCATGGATTCTTCCTTCCCCATCAGCTACGATGGATGAGATAGGGCACTCCGGCATGTCCATGCCCTTGTTGGCCGTTGAAGTAGCGTACTCTTTAGTCCAGCAGGCTTCGGCCACTCCTAATCTGACTCCCGCACAAGAGTTGGATCCACCTCTAGAGCCTATCTGGGATCAAGATTCTCTTGCCCACATTAATTCGTTAGATTTAGTCTTTCCTTCGGACGAAGCAATAATCGAAGCAATGACTAGTCCAGACAAACCTTGGGAAGATCTTCATCATAGATCATATTTCCTCCCACAATTAAGCCAAATTGAGGCAGGATAATTCACTATCACCATGATGGGAGAGCAGCCATGTCCCATTAACCTCTTAGCTACACAAGAAATTTATGTTGAGGGAAATATGGCGACTATCGCTGCCACTATACCTATCAACATCTCCCGAAACCCTGGTGTCGTGGAGAATGTCTTCATCGAACTGGATTGCTCCCCCAAAGAGATTTATATTTACACAGATCTTTTCAAAGAATTCCGCGACGTTTTTTTCTGGTCTTATGAGGAAATGCCAGGCATCGATCCGAAAATAGTTGAACATGAAATCACAACGTATCCTGATGCTAAGCCTGCTCGACAAAAACTTCGTCCAGTCAATCCTAGGAAAGCAGCAGCCATCAAGAGTGAGGTTGATAAATTTCTCAAGGCAAGGTTCATTTACTCGATTCATTTGACTCAGTTGGTGTCAAACCCCGTGCCGATCGATAAAAAATAAGGCACGATTCGTGTATGTACCGATTTCCGTGATTTGAATAAGGCATGTCCAAAAGATAATTATCCAACCCCATTCATTGGTCAGATCACTGATGAATGTGTCGATTGTGAAGCCTTTTCGTTCATGGATGGTTTTTCAGGATATAATCAAATTCAAATCAAACCTGAGGACCAACACAAAACAACATTCATTTTTCTGTGGGGTACATTCGCCTATCGTAAGATGCCTTTTGGTCTCAAGAATGCTGGAGCCACTTTCCAGTGGGCCATGTCTTTTGCATTTCACGACCTGAAACATATAGTTGAGGCCTATCTAGATGACTTAGCATCACGCTCTCGCAAGCAGAAGGATCATCCTATGCACCTCAGACTAATCTTCGAACGCTGTCGCTACTTCAGGATTCGCTTGAATCCCAACAAGTGCAGCGTTTGCGTCACATCACGACATTTGCTATGCTTCATCATATCAACAACAAGGATCATGGTCAATCCTCTTAAGGTGGAGGTGATAGTCCAGTTGCCCCCCCCACGCACAATCTTACAACTTCAAAGTCTTCAAGTCAAGTAGAACTTCTGATGATGCTTCATCGCCAACTATGCCGAAATCACCAAGGGATTTATGCGTTTACTGAAGAAAGATGTTCTCTTTTTCTGGGACGAAGCCGCTCAACGCTCTTTCGATGCATTAAAACACGCCCTCACTACCGCACCTTTGCTATGGCCACCTAATTATAACAGACTTCTTATTATATCTGGCCTCCACAGAGTCAACCATAGGCATGGTTTTAGTTCAAGAGGATGATTCATTTTCCGAATGCGTGATCTATTACCTGAGCCGAGGCCTCGTAGGACCAGAACTTAATTATACCCATCTCGAAAAACTTGCGTTGGCAGTCGTTCATGCTGTTCAATGGTTCCGTCACTATGTTTTGTTTCGTAAGACCACCATCGTTGCCGTTGTGAATCCATTCCAGTACATGTTGACATGACAAGTTATCGGCGGAAAAATTAGTAGATGGATGGTAATCCTCCAAGAGTTTGACTTAGACTTCGTTTTAGCCAAGTCCAAAAGGTCATTGGTCTTCGCAGAACTTATCTCGGAGCTTCCGATTGAGTCAGGTGACGTTGTGCCTGAGGAATCGTCTCTCCGGGGGGATATGTTTTTGATTGAATCTTCAAACCCCTGGTACGGAGATATACTAATCTATCTCCAGAATTTGAAGTGCCCCACCTCTGCTTCTCATGATGAGCGTCAAAGGATACGCCATCAGGCTAAGAAGTATCTCATACTCAATGATACGTTGTATCGGAGAGGTGTAGACTGCATCTTTCATCGATGTCTCACTCATGAGGAGGTCGTCATAGTGCTCAACGACTGTCATACAGGAGCTTGTGGCGGTCACTTATCTGGGTTGGCAACAGCCCAAAAGATTTTACGAGAAGGTTACTTCTGGCCCACACTTATCAAAGATTGTATCGAGTCGGTCAAGAAGTGCCATCCGTGCCAAATCTTCTTATGGAAGATGAGGGCACATCCAGCTCCTATGTTTCCTATCATCACAGTTGGTCCCTTCACTAAGTGGGGGATGGATTACACTACATGCAACCCCCCGTCAGCAAGGGGGCACCGTTATATCATCGTCGCTGTCGACTACTTCACTAAGTGGGTCGAAGCTATGCCAACGTTTAAATATGATGGTGAGACTGCAGCTCTCTTCTTATTTAACGATATTATAGCACGGTTCGGCATCCCGAGAGAGATTTTCACTGACCATGGCAGTCACTTTTAGAAACAAATGATGTCTGAGTTAACGTCAAATCTTGGGTTACAGCAGGAACATTCATCACCTTACTACCCCCAAGCCAATGGGTAGGTGGAAGCTGTGAACAAAATGCTTAAGACGATTCTACAGCGAACTATCAACTTAGCCAAGTCAAACTGGCATTTGATGTTATACTCGGCATTATGGGCTTACCGAACATCAGTTAAGACTGCAACCGGTTTCTCACCTTTCCAACTCATTTACGGGCTGGAGACAGTCTTGCCCATCGAATGTCAAATCCCATCTCTGAAATTGACAGTACAGTTATTGCCAGACACTTCTCTGCTTGAAGAACGGTTAGTACACCTTGAGCAGCTTTATGAGCAGCATCGCAAGGAGGCCCTGGCCAATGAGGCTCATAAACATAAGGTCAAGTGTCAATATGATAGGTCTGTTCGTCCTCAAATTTTTTCTGAGGGCAACCTTGTCCTAGTCTATGACCAAGATAAGGACCCCCTGGGGGCAGGAAATATTAAACCCATTTGGTTCGAACCCTTCATTATCAAGGAGGTTTTAAACAAGGGTGCTTATCGTTTGGTCGATTTTGAAGGGAATGCTTTGGCAGAGCCTAAAAATGGGCTCTACCTCAAGAAGTATTACTCATAGAAAGGTCACTGTGGGTAACTTTTTGTAACATATGTATAGTCTTTGTACTATTACTTTTTTACGTTTCTTTTAAAAAGTGTTATGGACGTGTCATTGATGTTATCTTTCGTCAATATGGCAGATGTGAAGTGAGTCCAAGGTGTTCATCGGGTATGCGGACGGTGCTAGTCGACACACGCGGAGGCTTGCCTCCGCAGCTTGGGTAATCTTTACACCACAGGGTCAATTGTTATCTTCCGGAGGTATATGCTTATGTGAGACCATGAATAATGTTGCCGAGTATAGCGTAGTTATTGAGTTGCTTCGTGATGCTTTGTCATTTGGTATCTCTCGTCTCTGGGTCTATCTAGACGCTCAACTGGTTTTGTCGCAGCTAAATAGAATACACCGGGTTCATGACCCTACTTTACACCAATGATTCCTTAGGGTACGTCTCTTGGAACGCAACTTTGATTATATTACATATTTTCATGTTCCTAGAAGTCTAAATCAAATCACGGATACTCTAGCTAATCACATTTTAGATTGGCATCTTGCTCACATATAAAAAGATCATGAACATACACATGTAAATACATTTGTGTACACATAATCCATAAGACACAAAAAAGAAATTAAAATCATATATAAACATCATAAAATCCGTAGAGTACATAGATGGGCACAAATGCCTCAAAAAGTGGGAACAGTAACGAGTCACCAGGCTTATGCCCTCAAAAAATATATATACAATAAGGTGCTCGTGGCACATAAAAAGTTTAAAATTCTGCTCAGGGTTTGTGGGCCCTATTATAATCATGTACATCCTGGGATAAATGCCTAAACAATCAGACCCATGTCCGAGGTACCCCCACAACATGAGTCTGCATGGAGGGCGGCAAGTCCTCTATCTCTGCAATGGGAACTGTGCAAGTGAGCGCAGTAAAGTTCCGCTCAATCCGCCTCAGGAATCTCTCGGCCTCTCCTGCTAGGAGGTTCCTAGCTACTGCTACTCCTCCAGAGGCGGTAGCTGCGGCTTCTGGCCATGGGCGACGCCTGTTCCATGCATAGTCGACAGGTCGCACGGGTCCCACATTTGCATGCAGTGAACGTTCACCCATCAAAAACTCTGGTATATAAAAAAAATGATATATATATCGAAAAGACATAAAAATTACATATGCGAACAAAAAAACAAGATAGGTGGAGACTTACCCATCTCCCCTCGCTCCTCACCAGGAGGTACTGGTACCACTGGATCTCTAGAGAAGTCAATCCTCGTGTATGGGTAGTCCTCGATAGTCGGGATCTGTCACGACAACCAAGAAAAAAAGTCATCGTTGAAGGCCTCTATGGTCCTTCCACCACCCTGTCGCGGCAGTAACACTTCCCATCTGCATACTACAGGGAAAGTGGCCAGATGTCCTCGTACTGTCAGCCGAGGACTAAAACACGGAACTCTCTTGAAGAAAAATGAACACAGGATGGTCCCAAACCCGAAGTTCCTATGTGTCCGTTGTCTGCAAGCTGTCAACTGACTCTTCATGCTCTCTAGTAGTGTGGTACTCCAATCAAAAATTTGTGCATTCATGCACTGAATGGCATAGTCCATCTGTGCGCGCGACGCCTGATATACGGCTGCGAAGCCGGTAATTCGCCCAATGAGTGATAAAATAGTCTGAAGGGTGAGGCTGGTAATCCTACTAACGGGTACCGAGGAAGTTCTTTGATCGGTCCCAGCCTCACAATACTCCTCTATCAGCTCCGAGACTTTGCTCAGCCCCGCAGGAAAAGTCTGAAAGTTGACGGGTTCCCCTCTCTTTGAGAGGCCAGTCAAAAAGTAAATGTCCTCAGTGGTGGGCACCAAGGATTGCCCCTCTAGCATGAATGCCTTTGCATCAGGGTGCCAGTAATCAACCAGGGCGTTCAGTAGCCTTGGTTGCGCGCGCATAAACAGACACAAAAATAATTTCACCAAATCGCACTACGTCAGCACGGCCATAACGTTTGTATTTGCAGCCACTAGCTCATTGGCGGCCTCGTGCTCCCTTTCCCTCCACTGAACATACATCTTGCCAACATCACCAAGGAAAAGGATGGTCAATACCTTTTTAAATTCATGATTTTTCATCACGCGGGGGGTGCCCGCAGCCTGTAGAGGCGACAATCACGGGTACC
Source organism: Picea mariana (assembly GCA_032191745.1). Lineage (NCBI taxonomy): Eukaryota > Viridiplantae > Streptophyta > Pinopsida > Pinales > Pinaceae > Picea > Picea mariana. Next base: position 33,821 of record JASDQU010012510.1, read on the forward strand.
CGTAGGCAGGCTTTGCTCTGCACGTAGGTACCCATGGCATGTCCCTAGACAGGCCGCGTTTGCCTAGGGACGACCTTTTTAAGGTCAACGCCCAGCCCCAAAACACACCTAAATACTACAAATGAAATATTGAATTGCAAGACAAGGGAGTTTGTACTTACTTGGTCCAAGCAGAAGTCCGTTCCGTCCACCGTAGCTCCCGGAATCACGATCTTTGGCAAAGGGGGTCTTTTGGCTCCAGAGTCAATTTCCAAATCAGCAATGGTGATAATGAGCTGCCAGCTTCTATTTATAGACTTTTTGGCCTCTTTTTGTCACTTTTTTGGGCCCTTTTATCAGTTTATTTATACCAAAAACCATTTAGAGTCATCTAGGAGTTATATGGGAGGGATTTGATCAGGTATTGGGACAATTTTTATTGAGTTTCAAAAAATAAAAATAAAATATATTGACGGTCCATAAAAAAAAAAAATCAAAAATCAACTTGAGCATATAGGGTAGGATTTCATCCCAACTGTTGCATCTCGTTGCCTTTTGTTATTATGATATAGGATCGATCCCATCCAGTTGTGACACGGAACCATCATATCTTCTCTATAAGTGTCTCAACTTGGTGGTAGAGCTTACCAAAACATGGATGCCCTAGGTAGGTCCTGGTTGCATCCTGGTGTCCATGCCGTTTCTAACAACATTGTAGGCTCGGGAGTCCATATAGTCTTTCCTGAATATGAGTTTGAGCCTCATTCGCATGGGTCTTTTTCACTCTTTGTCTTACCCTCTGGACTCCCAAAGCATAATGGGTCTCCTTTTAATCCCTTTTCATACCCTCTAAACATGAAAATATTGCCGAGCGATCTTGTGGCCTTCACGCTCGTTAAATTGAAATTTGAAGTCACATCTGTCCGGCGGTAGTTTACCCCTTTTTTGGTCCGGATGGTCAACTGTACGAACAAAGGAATACTCTATTGAATTCCCATTCTTTAGAAGAGTATCCTCAGGTATAATTTTATTCCTTTTTTGGGCCTGAGGGACTAAATTTACGAAAAAGAAACCCCACCAAAGTCCATAGTTAAACTCTTTTCAGACTCCCTAAAATTGAAAAGATTGCCGAGTGACCTTATTCTTTCACACTTGTTAAAAGGGTCTAGAAGAACATTCCTGATGGAGTCCATAGTTAATCTTTTTTCAGACTCCTTAAAAATGAAAAAATGGCCGAGTGATCTTGTCCTTGTCACACTCGTTAAAATGGTTTTGAATTGACGTCTAATCGGTGCTAGTTTAACCCTTTTTCGAACCGACTAGACTATCGTCGAAAAAGGTACCCCACTCGAGTTTCCTTTTATGCTTTTTCAGACTCTCTAAATATGAAAAACCACTGAGCTTACCTTCTCTGGGCTCGTTAAACTTACATTGAAGGACGTTACCATTGTGTGTTCTATCAACCACATTTGCATACCTTACCCATCAGTCTTGTAACAGTTTGCTTCTGCGTCTTAACACCTTTGGCCACTAGAGGATTTTTCCCGAGTATCATTTTCTTAGAACATCAGTCTTTTCCTTGTGCCTTGAACTTGTATGTTTGTTGAACTTGTGCCTCCATTGTAATGTAATATTCCTTTATTCTTTTTCAAAAACTATCAAAAAGAACAAAAAAATCAAATATACCCCAAAAAGAGGATGGGAAAAGTATTTTCTTTATTAGCAGCATAATGAGTCGCCCTTGGATAAAGCACATTTGTCTGTTTGATTCATCAGACTATGGGATGTAGTACGACCTTAGGAAGCTTTGCTCTCTATATAGAGTTGTGTCCTCCACCATTTGGTTACTCTTCCAAACATATGGAGAGTTTGCGTTGCCTCCTGCTTCGTTGACTTATGATTAACAGATATGTTGCCTGAGTCTTATCACTTGTCGTGCTATTATCCAAGGGAAGTTTGTCACTGAGCCTGAGTCGGCCCCTCTGCAATATGTCTCTTGTCCACATACCTAGCCATCCTGAATGTCCAATCGAGTCTTTGTTCGAAATCACTGAAGCCTTTAGTCTGATCATCAAGATTATCAAGTCCATAACCGACGAGCCATCGAAGACCTCTGGGTAGTGCAGTCATACACTCACATTACACTCCTACCCAAGTTTAGAAGATTTTGAAGTTGTTTCTCGAGCTCTGAAGTATAGCCATCAGGCCGAATCAGCTTATGGGAGATGGATGCTTTATATGTATATCTTTCTGATTTCAAGATGTAGCTCTGCTGTGTATTATTCGCGGCTACTCTTTATAGTTATTTCACATGGATCTACAGTGTATTTGATTGGTAGCCATGGTTCTATTTTATCCCGAGCATGGGTATGCCCGCCTCGCTGAGACATTTGTTATTTTGCAGACAACACCTCCTGATCCTTGATCCTTGGGCTCACTCGTTCAGCACATCAGTACAGATTGGTAAAGGATTGGTAATGTATTTCAGCCATCAGATGCTCTTCTGAACTCACACATTAGGGGGCATCTATTATAACCCTAAATTGCACCACACATGCTTACCTGGCATCAGGCCAACTCATATTCCTTCCTTGCCAAAGCCATGACTGAACAAACTCTTGAAAATCCTCTTAAATCAAGTGACACGTGCCCTAACTCACTACTGCACGCATTGGAACGCTGGCAGGCCTACTACTGCACGTGTTGGAATGCTGGCAGGCCTACTACAGCCCGCGTTTACCTAACAAAGCACAAAAATAGGAAAGTTTCTGACGAGACAAAAAGCTATGGGTCAGTTAACTGAAACTCCCGGACATGCATGGCCGAGAGTTCGTCCAAAACCCTAGCTCCTTCCAGCCTATAAAAGAAGGGGTAGGGGTACTATTTGGAGGAGGAAAAAGATAGCAAAGAAAATCTGCCCATTTTCCGAATCCATTTGTCCCAACCCTTTAGCCTTTCCTCAAGCCTAAGGAGAATTAACGCAAAGTAGTTGGAGGACAAAGAAGAGGAGGAGCCCAGGATCAGGATCAAGGAGCGATGGCCAGTCTCTATCATCATTGTAAGTTGATTCATTTTGAGATTAATAAAAGAATACTTTTCCCATCCCAATGCATGAGTTATATGTGATTTGTGTAATTTATGCTTAATTTCTAACCCTTAAGTAGAAAAATAGCATGCATGCGTAGTGTTTTGTCTTGATTACAAGTTATCTTTGGAAAGAGTAGCGCAAGGAAGCGGGCAAAGCGCAACGGAGGATCTACACCAAACATCAGGAAAAAGGTTAGTAGTTCATTTCCATGCATGTGTCTCGAAAGAGGAGTTTAAGTTTCGGCGTGGTAGGTTAAAAGGTCATTTCTTTAAGGTCAAAATCTGCATGCAAATCAGACCCTAGTTTGCTAGTCCGTAGGGTATTATTTCCCAACAACACAAACATATAGAAAGATTCCTTCAGATGAGTGATGAATTTGCTAATTTAAATATTGATGATGAGTGTTGTTGTGAAGCGAATGAAGATGCAGTTGTGTTCAACAATAATGACATTTTTCATAATCATATTGTTGGAAGAGATATAGTGCAGCTTAAAAATAACATTATTCCCAAAGGCTTGGACCCATTAGAAAATCTTTTTGACAACAATGATGTAGCCAAAAATACTAAAATCACTACAAATGATGAGGATATAGAAGATTGCAACATTAGGACTCAAGAAGATCCCAATATCATCAATTTATAAAAAATGCTCAGTCCAGAAATCAAACAAAGGTATATCAACCTTACGAAGGACTTCCTTGATGTATTTGCATGGAGTTATGAATATTTAAAGGTCTATGATACTAAGGCAATTCAACATGTAATTCCCATCAAGGATGATCATAAACCTTTCAAGAAAAAGTTGAGAAGAATCAACCCTTTGTTGTTTCCATTTATTGAAAAGGAGGTACGGAAACTATTTAAATGCCAATATTATTGTGTCCTTAAGATTTTCCAAGTGGGTGATTAACCTAGTGCCTATCAGGAAGAAAAGTGGTGAGATACGATTATGTGTAGATTTTCGAAATCTAAATAGGGTGTCTCTCAAAGACAATTATCCACTTCCTAAGATGGATTACATACTATAGAAGGTGGTGGGATCTCAGAAGATATCAATGCTTGATTTTTTTTCTGGATACAACCATATTATGGTGCATCTGGATGACCAAGAGAAGACAACTTTTACAACACCTTGGGGCACTTTCATGTATGTGAAAATGCTTTTTGGGCTTATGAATGTTGGAGAGAATTTCCAAAGGTCCATCGACATAGCCTTTGTTGATGAAAAGGATAAGTTTATTGTTATTTACTTGGATGATATCACTATATTTTCGGGTTCTGATGATCAACATCTCGAACATCTAAGAAAGGTTTTCCAAAAATGTAGAAAGTTTGGCATCTCGTTAAATCCAAAAAAATCAAACTTTGGAATGCAAGAAGGAAAATTGATTCGACACATCATTTCAAAAGAAGGAATAAAAATAGACCCCAACAGAGTGGAAGCAATTCTGAAGATCGACACTCCCAAGAGCAAGAAAGAGGTACAGTCTTTGCTAGAAAAAGTAAATTTTTTGAGGAGGTTCATTCCCAACTTGGATGAGATCATAAAGTATATCACAAATATGCTCAGGAAAGGCAATGAAATAAAATGGACTCATGAAGCTAAGAATTATTTTGAAGATATTAAAGTGGCGCTGAACAAAGCTCCAGTGTTAGCCAACCCAAATTTTGAAAAATATTTTATCTTGTTTTCCTTTGCCTCAGAACACACCATTGCTAGTGTTTTGCTGCAAAAAGATGATTAGAACTTTGAAAAAAACATAGCTTATTGTAGCAGGACATTGAGAGACTCCACACTAAGGTATGAAAACATGGGAAAACAATCATATACCTTGGTGAAGGCCCTTAAAGAATTCAAAACTTATATTTTACATTCCCATGTCATTGCTTACATCCCTACCAATTATGTAAAGGATATTTTTACTCAGCCTGATCCTGAAGGGAGAAGGGGAAAATGGATAGCAGTAATTTTGGAGTATGATCTCGAAATCAAGTCTAAAAATATGATTAAGGGTCAAGGGCTTGCAAAATTAATCGCACAGTCGAATTGTGATGTTTTGGGAATCAATTTTATTGTTGATTTGTCAAAAAATTTAGAAGAAGACGAAGTCCCATAGATATCCTAGAAGTTCCTTGATTCGCCTTGTTATGGTTATGTTATTTACATATTAAGAAACTTACAAGATCCGCCCAAATTGAGTAAAACCAAAGACAGATTTTTGAAGTTGAAAGAAGCAAATTTTTGCATTTTGGACAATTCTCTATATTGGAAAGATCCATGTGGGATATTACTAAATTTTTTGTTGGAGGAAGAAATGAAAAAGGATATTAAATAGTTTCACAAAGGTGATTGTGGGGGACATCATTATTGGAAGACCACTGCACAAAAAATACTAAGGGAAGGGTTCTATTGGCCTAGTATTTTTTATGATGTATACAAGAAAGTTTCCAGCTGTCATGAATGCCAGATATTTGATGGAAAAAGAAAGTTGCATCCCCTACATCTAAATCCTATCTTTGTTGAAGTACCATTCATGCAATGGGGCCTTGATTTTATAGAATAAATTCATCTGCCATCCTTAGCTCAACATAGGTGGATACTGACAACCATAGACTACTTCACCAAATGCATTGAAGTGGTTCCCACAAGGAAAGCTACTGATACTGTCATCATTCAATTTTTAGAGAGTAATATTTTGTATAGATTTGGTTGTCCAGTCAATATCATTACTGACAATGCAGTGACATTCAAATCTAAGAAAATGGAGAAATTTTGCAGTGACTATAACATAACTCTGGGCCATTCCACAACTAATTACCCATAGGGTAATGGGTTGGTTGAATCATCTAACAAAGGATTGACCATGATTATTAAGAATCTTCTATAGGAAAACAAGAAATCTTGGCACAAAAATCTCATCTATGCATTATGGGCTGACAGAATCACCACTAAAAGGTCTATTTCCACATCACCTTTTCAAATTTTATATGGTACAGAGGCAATTTTTCCTACCTCATTATCATTTCCAGTGAGGAGACTGTTGCAAGAGAAAGAAGTTGAACCAAAAAATGCTCTAAGAAGAATAAACCAATTGGTCCATGCACACCAAATGAGAGAACAAGTCTTGAATAAATCACAGTTGCACCAAGATAAAATGAAAAGAATTTTCGACAGACACACCAAACAAGATAATTTCAAGGTGAATGATTTGGTACTAAAGTGGGATGCAAGAAATGAATATAGAGGGGGGCATGGGAAGTTTTATCATCTTTGGCTGGGACCATTCAAGATCATTGCATACCATGGGAACAATGCCTATTTGTTGCAAGAGCTTAATGGAGATCTTATTGGTTGGAGACCTGTGATTTGAAATTCTTTATCTAAAAATAAAAATTTAGTCTCTTCGTGTCATTGTAAATAACCATTTTTATTTTTAGATAAAGAATTTCAAATCAATAATCAACAGAAAATTGAAGCTCGAAGTGAAGGCCCTAAGTTTATGCTGAATTTAGTCATAGTTGTGTCAAGAGGGTCTTGAAACAAGTTTGTTTTGTCATTTTAGAGTCTTTGAGTCAAATAAATCCCAATGGACGGGCACTTGGTCTATTGTTCTTTGCTACCTCACTAGGAGGATAGCATCCCCATTGAATCCAGCTGTTAGCACCGAGATTCTTGCAATTATAGTCATTCCTAGATGATTCATAGTCAGTGCGTCAAAGTTTATAAGTTCAGTGACCAAATAAAGAGTGGTTCGAAATTATCAAGTAACGGGTCTGGCTATAAGTTGGTTAAAGGGGTGTAAGGTTTGTCATGTTGAAATCATAAAGGTCCACTTCCCTAAGTCTCGAGTCATGTCGAAAAGGTGGAAATTATGCACCAAAGTCGAGTCAAGTGGTTGGGATAAGGGTCATTTCCAAATATATTATGAGAATCATTCCCTAATAATGAAGTCAAAAAAGTAAACAATCATGGCACTTCTATCATTTGTAATTTGCACACTTCAAAAGTGTACTCGTTTCACGAGTTTGATGCACAAATCTTAAACCTTCTTTCTAACTTCTCGCCACCATGTATTTACTGTCCTTTTCCATTATTTCATTTTGTATATGTTCAAGAATAGATATTGGTCATTCTTCATGCCTCTCCTTCACTTTCAAAGTTTGTGCGTCATCCGTAGTTTTTTCAGCAAGATCTGGATCCCTTCGTTGCGTAAAATTTATTTGTTGCCAGCCATTACGAAAGTTTATTGTTTTGATTTTGTTGCATCTCCTCCATTGTTCTTAGTCATTGCTTAAAGTATTTTGGAGCTCGTTGTAAACTAGATTTTTGGACGAGTTGTTTCTTCTCACAGTCAGCCTTCTTCCTTCTGAATTTCCTACTTCCACACTGTTATAAACCTAATTTGCACCATACATGATTACCTGGCATCAGGCCATCTCAGATTCCTTCTTTGCCAAAGCACTACTGAACAACTCTTCTTAAAAACCTCTTTTATAAAGGCCCACATGCCCTAATCCATTACTGCACGCGTGTACACGTTCGCTGACCCAAAACATCCCACATGTACCTACAAAAGCACGAAAAAAGGAAAGTTGCCGACAGAACACACAGCTTTGGGTAAGTTAACTGAACCTTCTAGCCATGCATGGATGAGGGTTTGTCCAAACACCTAACTTCTTCTAGCCTATAAAAGAAGGGTTAGGGGTCTCATTTAGAGGAGGAGAATCATAGCAAATAAACTATACCCAATTGCACATTCCCATTGTCCCAACCCTTTAGCAATCCTTGTGCAAAGAGATATACAGAGCAAAAAAGTTGAAGGACATTTGAAGAGGAGCCTAGGATCAGGTTCGTGGAGCGGTGGCCAGTCTCGACATTGTAAGTTTATTCATTAAAGTTAATAATAAAGAAATGCTTTTCCTGTCCCACTATATGAGTTCTTCATGGTTTATTTAATATATGTTTGAATCTCTAACCCATTAATCTGTAGATCAAATGCATGTAGAGTTTGTTTCTTGTTTTATGTGAATGCAGGTCAGCCTTAGGAGGAGAGCTGCTATCAAAAAGTGATCAAGCGTGAAGAAGGATCAACATCGAACGCCCGAAACAAGGTATGTTTGTCTAACCATGTATTTTCTTAAAAGAAATGGGGATTAGGTCTGGAACGACGGTAGAAAGTAGGATTCTTTTGGTCATATCTGCATGCATAATATAACCCTAAATGCTAGCCCATAGGGGGGATTTCCCACCACAACACACATCAAGTTTTCCAATGCGCTGAATTTTTTCGTCGCACTTTACTTGTGGGCTGAGTTTTCCCACTGCGCCGAATTTTTTCGTCGCACTTTACTGTCGCACCGAGTTTTCCCACTGCACCAAATTCCTCCGTTGCACTTTACTGTCGTGCCATAAGTTTTTGTTACTGATCTATTTGTCACGCAAATATTACTGACACTACCTTTTCTTGCAGTTTCTGCAAAGTTCATCATTCTTATTTTCCGCACAGAGAGGGTATTACAATTCATTAATGTGCACATGAAATTAATATATACCAGCATGATGCAGCTTCCCAAAGAAAAAGAAAGAATGCGAGAAGTGGTAGGGCCGTGAGGTTTGAACCTCAGGATTTGGAGTTAATAAATGAAGACCCGACGATCAGGGTTTCTTTTGAACAAGCCGGATGTATGCGTTTCTGCGAAAGGATTCAAGGATATAATGTGAAACTAGTTGAGCAGTTCGCCCTCAATTTTACAGGGGTTAGCGCGACAATTATGGGAATCACTTTCCAAGAGATGGAGGAAACTTTTTCATCTACAACGGAGATCCCTCTGAACGAAGAAACATCATTTAAAGGTATGCCTTTAGAAATTTCATGTTATATAGATTTCATCAAGAACGAATGTCGAAATCAGAAAATTGGAGCCGACATTCCAAGCTAGTATCTCCTGGAGCCTTTCGAGAAACTTTTGAATATAATCAAAAAATATTTCACCTGTGAAGGAAGGTTCGACAAGGTGTATCCATACCACATCAGGTTATTGATGCACTTCACAGAGAAACATCCCTTAAAATTACCTTTATTCTTGTGTCGAATCCTAGGAAAGATGGAACATAGTGTTCAGGCCAAGGCTGATCAACCAGGGAACAACCTATTCCATTTTTCATTAATTAATATGTTAGTGGTTAAAGAATTGAGACATTTGAACAAGGACTGGAATTCTTTTCTGATTTCAGCTAACAATCCCAGAGACCCTAAAGGATACATTCCTTTATCTGTAGAGGAATCAATACTTCATAGTTCAGAGGTGAGAAAGGAAGATGTTACTGAAAAAAGAAAAAGGAAAGAAATTGATGACTCATCATTCAATCAGCCAACATCCCAGAAGAAGAGAAGGTGAAGATTGACTGATAAAACTAAGAAGATCCAAGCTCCCAGTAAAGCGTGCACCAATTCCTCTGCCAAGAGATTTCCCATACACACATTTCAACTAGAGCTTGTTGAAGGTGTGAACAAGGGAATTGATGAAAGACAGCTGGAGTTAGGTGATGAAAATGGAAATACTCAAGAAATGAAGTAGCAACTAAATCAAGCGCAACACATTATAGCTCAATTTTATCAAGAAAACAGAGAGTTTAGAAGACAACTGGTAGAAAATATTATTGAAACACTAGCTTCGCATAGTCGAGTAGGTCATTTATCCCTTACCTCACCCACAAAAAGAGAAAATAATGTAAATTGGCTTAAAAAACAGCTCAGAGAGGCCAAAGATGTAATCATTGAGCTTAGGGAGGAAAAGAGGATGTCAGAAGAAAAAATCATGGAACATTTCAAAGAGTGCAGACCAGTTGTTGATAATGCATGTGCAACTCTCTCTGGTGCTCAATCAAAACTAAAAAGAAATGCAGTTTTGTTGAGACAGGTGAAGAGTTTGAACAAACACAACTTGTCTTTAAGAAAAACGGTCATAGATTTAAGGTTACAAGCGAAGTTGGAGGCAAAATATAAATACGAGCTAAATCCCCTAACTGGAGTTGTGGAAGTATAAGGGAGCTCCATTTTTTTTATTTTTGGGTCATGGCATGGAATCTTTCTCCGTCCATGGCCTACCTTCTTATGTTAAGAAGTCAGACGCAACACTTGCGCACTGAATATTCATTGTGCAAACGTTGTAATCTTACCTAATGAGAAGGGAAGGTATTAATGAAATGCATGCAAGTTTCGAAGGAGATGCATGGTGCCCAACCATTGTTTCCACTTGAAGTTGCGCGAGGGACCCCAAATTGACATCCGCTACACAAACTCACCATGTTCAGGCTATAGCTTGTAATCGCATAGCAGCAACCAGAGTCCACCATAAAAAGGTGATAGAGTTTCCAATGGTACGCATGATTACTCGGGCACCCCTTAGAAGAAAACGTTGATTTATCACAACCAGATGGTCGAATATTACTCATGACCAAATGATTGAAATGAATATGTCGATTATGTTATGATTGGGTGCAGTTTGGTTTCAATTTTTAGTAAATTTTGTTGAAGAGGTTGTCTAGTGGGAGAGTAACCAAATCCAGGATTCTAGGGGGAAGTAGTTCGAACCTAGCGACCCGAGAGGGTGTTAGTTTTCTATATATTGGATCTTTTTTATGTAAGCCAGGTTTGAAAAAAAGTGTAGACAGGGCACTCTTGAATTTAATTTTTTGAATCTGATGGAAATATAAATGTAGAGGTCCTAAAGATTTTGATGAAAAGATTCTAGTGGTGGTGGTTTGATGTATTGTGATTCTATCTTCGTATGTACTTCTTTTTTCCTGTAAATTCAAGTGTGTTTCATTCGTTTAAATTGGAAATATTTAAAAAGTTTAAAATTCATCTCGCGGTTCTTTAGACTCAACCATTTAAACTATGTGTTTTCTTCTAAGTTAGGTCGGAATTCATCTCTAATGGTGCTCTGATTTTCTTTATGTTTCTCCTATCTTTCTCGATACACAATGATATTAAAATTGAAAGACGATTACCTATTTAGCCTTTGTCCTCTCAAAGATTCCCCTACCAATCATTTATTTCTCTTGTTTTCAGGGGGTTGACTCCATAGCCCAAAAAGTACTATACCTCCTTTCCAACGAAAATAGAAAAAACTTTCTCAAGCATCTAAATCTAGTCATCGGGCCAAAGTTGTTATCTATCAAAGACTAGGTCTTAGAGAGAGCGCTGTCTAGATTGGGAAGGCTAGTTTCCAGTCTTAAAGTTGGTTTGTAGGTTACCTTGGTAGATTTTTTTCTTCATCCCAACAATTTGCCAAGTGTTAACACAATCTATACCTCCAATCTATATTTGAAGTTTATGTGAAAGCCCAACCAATTTTTGCTTCATGCCTTCTTCACTAATTGTTATGTCTTATGCTTCGACCATTAACATCACTTGCTTCCTCCAACATGTCTCTTTCTGATTGTGTTGTGCATCAATGCACAACTCATTTGTAGAAGTTATAATATATAGCTCCCCTGCTTATAACATTGTCCACACTCTCAATGTCTCAAGTGAATTTATTCATCTTCAAATCCAATTGTTTGCTTGCTTGGTATAAAAACATAAAACCAGTCCTTCTTAAGATACCCTTTGACTGTAAAAATATGCCCTTGAATTTATAAAATTTTCCGACTAATATTTGCATTCATGCTATACTTAACTTCATCTTCAACTTTTCCAATATTCCAAGCAATTCTTTGGTCTTCACTTCCTCTTGGACTTGTCAACAAAATTTGTTTGCATTCTACAACTTCACATTTTTTATAGTCCTCTTTTGTCTCAGCAGTGTCTTGTATAAGAGTTTTAAAAACTCTTCCTCTTTCCTTCCAAATCTCATCTCTTTGATAATACTCTTCTCTGAACATATACAACCAAAAATATACATCTTTATTCTGTCCTTTTAGCTTACAATACTCTCTAATCAAACTTTGTTCTTTTCCTTTAATAAAATGATAAAATAATAAACATCTCAAGCTTTCCATGATCATGTGTAAGTGATCAATTTCATCAACATTGTCAAATTCCATGCATGCACTAATGCAATTTTTCATCAACCATCTCAGAAATATATAAGTTGAATCATATTCAAGCCAAATGACTTCCCTCATGTCTTCATTTCTTTCATATTCCTTATGGATGTCTGTAATCTTTCCTTCTTGTATATTTTCTTTCTTCAGACTGCTTCTTTGATCTTTGTATCTCTTCCAACCAACTCATCTTCCATCAAACTAGAAATCACATTTCTTGTCACCTTGGAGCATTCTCTTCCATTTAGTTATCAACCTCTCTATATGGTACTGTGTGAGAGTTCTAAGAATTCTCTCCCACTTTCCTTCATAAATTTCCAAAGAATATGGTGGATCTGTCCAATTTTCCTCCAACTACTTTGTGGAAAGATGATTGCTTCCCCCCTTTGCATCTGCACATTCAACAAACACATTACATAAAATACTTTCTTCAAAACATCCTTTGAGATTATGCTCAATTACAATATATCGTGTTCTTCTTTCTGATTGTCCTTGGAAAATATGCAATTTTTTGTCCTATCATGCATATGGGCTTCTTTTTGAACTTTTTTCTCATATATTACAGCTTTCTAACTATGTTGGAAAACCTCATCACTGTTCCATAGAGCAATTCCTTTCTCTGTATAAATATCTTCATTGCTCCTAAAGATAATGATTTGGTTTTTTCTTCCTTGAGGTAATTTTGCATAACCTTCTTCATGATCATCTTCTTAAGTCGAACTTTTTATTTTCTGGGACTCATGAGACAATGGTGTCTCCTCCTTATCCATGACATACTTTGTGTTGTCTTTTTTACTTTTCTCCTTCACAATCTTTTTTGGCTATCTGCAATGTCTTGAGTTGAGCTCTCCCTATCAACTCCTTTTTCACCATCTCCAAGAATCTACAAGACATGTGTTGTCTTATCTTTTTCCAATTACCAATTGTTTCCAATCATGGGTGAAATTCCTTCAAAAATAATTAAACATTCTTTCATCAAAATAACATACAACCAATTGAATATACCTCTGAGTGTACTCTTCCTTTCAAAAACTTGTAGAGTTTCAAACTGAACTCCTTCATGGATTTCTTCAATGTTGTCTTCATAAAACACTGTTGAACTTCCTTCTCCTGTGATAGTTCTTTGAGGCTATCCATCTTCAGAGTCTACTACCCCTCGTTGTTATTCAAAAGAAAAGTTATTCTTTTCTTCAATTTCTTCTACTTTCACAATTTCTTGTATTTGTTCAGCTTCATTATCTTTGATACATGCAATTACACACTCACACAAACAATTATTTTGAAAATCATTATGTTCTCCTTCAATTGATGTCACTGGAATCCTTTCTTGGTGTCAATAGAAGAACATCATCATATCTTCATTATCATCATCCTCTCATAGTATTGAGTCGTGTTCTAGTTCACAAATGTGAACTTCTCCTCCATGCTCAGTTCTATTGAGTTTCCTCTCCGTCTTCACCCAGACATTCATTCTCTAAATCAAAATCTTGGGAAATAACCTCATGATAGGAAACTTGATCCTTTTCCTTACGTTCCATCCATATTTCATATCTTCTCTGATATTCTCCTATAAACTTCTTTATATTACTAAGTTGTTCTTTTAACTCGGCTATATCTTCATCAAAATCTTCATGACTCATCTTTTGTTAATTTCCAAATTCCTTGGCACCTGCTTCCTTCTTGTTGTGGCTTCTTTCTGAATTCTTCCTTTGACTGTCCTTAGTCATTTTCATCTTTGCCTTTGTAATTTCCTCCATGCTCACTATGTGCTGCAACCAACCCTATTCCTTGTAATCAGTCTAAATTACTTCTACTCAATACCCTATCAAGCTTTCATCTTGTGTTTGATCTCCTGGTATCACTGGTTCTCTCTCTTCTGGAACCTTCTGAGCATTCACTTTCTCTTCTCCAACCTATGCACTATGCTCACTCTCTTCCTCTTCTTCTGATAACTTCCACTGTTATCTTCACTTTCTCTCTTCAACTGAATTTCCTTACATCATCCCTTGCTACACAATTATTCTGCCACAAGCTTCAAATTTAAGAGATTCACTTATTCCTTTCTTCTCTATCTAGTTGTAATCATATGCTAGACACCTTCTCTTCTTCTACCTTTATACACATACAATTGTTTGTCAAAATTCAATACTTACATGATCACTTCCATGATCTTGCATTCTTCTCACTCTACCCTTGGATGGAATGATCTTAATCTATACCTTCCCTCAATATTTCAAGGTACCTTATGTTGAACTCAACTCTCCTATTCCATTGTATGCTTCTATAAATTATCTATTGTACATTTCACCTTTGAATTCTTTCAAATCTTTGTGTTCTTATCTCCCAAGAACAAATCTCCTCAAATCATATCACTCTGCACTAAAACATTTTATAAAATGTTATCTCCACACAAAAAATTTTAATATCAATAACTCAAAGAACATTACTCTGGCTTTGCTTTCAAATATAAATATCCTTCTTCGAATACTTCTTTGCTCTTTCACACTGTCTTTGTCTTGTCTAAATATACAATTTATAAATACTTGTGAATTGTCTCCTTCAATTTCAAAACAAGCAAGACTAAGCCTCTTTCTTTGATACCACAATGATAGCCCCACCAGGGAAAATGCCTAAGAATCATAGTTTTAAATTTTTCACAATCCTTAATCAATCTAATTTCCTTCATATAATAGTCCTTAGTTGTCTCTTTTGGATCATATTTAGATATCATTTGACAACCCATTGGATTAAATCCCGATCCTTAACTCTTCAATTCCTTTTGTTTCAAGTTTAAAACCATGTGCGTTCCCATTTCCATATGGTAAAGGTTCGAATCTAGGTCGTTGATCTCAAGATCGAACGTGATCTCGGTCGTTGGTCCTATGAAATTTTCCCCGTGCTACAATGGTCAATAAAATACGAATTTTCATCCTTCTAAGTTGAATGTGTCTCTGCAACTATGAAAATTGAATCCATTAAACTTCTCAGACAATCTCGAATCATTTAAACTTAGATTTGCTCATGAATTTGGGGATCTTTCTCTATAATCTTTCCATTTTTCCCTAATTTAGCTCAGTTCAAAGTCTACCACAACAAATTTCTCAAATTCACACTCGTTCTGGCCCATACCAGTCCAATGTTTGAACTAGAAGCTCTAATACTAGTCTATAACGTACCCAACCACAAGTAGGCTAGGAATGTTGCTAAAAGAAACACACTTCAAAAGTGATCTCAAATTTTAATAACGTTTAATTTGAAAAGAAGCATGAAAGATTAAAATAACCACACATGCAATAGTCAAGATTCATGCCAAACCATCCAAGAAAGGAACAATGTTCCATGCACAACAATAACCGATAAGGAAACACAATATAAGTATGAATCTCAGAGATAATAATAATAAACAACACAATATAAATATACAGAAAACATAGATACTACTTATATTTAATTAAACCACCACCAACTAGAAGCATACCAAGGAATTTCCTCCCAACCATAGACATTGTTGTTCCAATTCTCAACAATAGGTCACCCCCAAGCCAGGGCTATGAATCCACAAGGACAGGTCCTAGGCCAAATCTAAAACACACATTCGTTGGCTAATAAGCTCTCAAGTTTTCACAACCATACAACAATCCTAATTTACATCTCTCTTTCCCCTTCAGCCTGCACAACCTAAATAAATGAACCCCTTTCTCTTCCATGCAGTGCTTTAGGTTGTTCCATTTCTCTCCAGGTCTCCAGTGCTACTGGTCAGGAAATATCCATGCTAGAAAACCCAAGGATTCTCAGCTATGATAGTTCTATGAGAACTACCATCAATCTCATGCACATAGGAATCCATTCCCACTTGGAATGATAAGTAGTTCCCCACAGTCATCTCACAATGGTTGTCCTCCTCTAGCCATTTGTTTCCATGCTCCAACCAAGAGCACATGAATTAGAAAGAGTGAAATAAGGAATTCTAAAAAATGAAATGATTAACCAAGAACAAAGAACAACCACCAAACAACCCACAGAAAGGGTTTATATAATTACAAGAATCAATAACCACATGGACTCTCCAAGAAGCTCATGTAACCATGTTTCTCAATTAAAACAAAAAATGGGTAAATATAATATAATAAAAAGAATTAGCCTCTTTAGCCCCCTCTCTCATGGAATCATAGTGCCATATCTCTTGTTATTGTTTGTCCTATAGCCAATGATGTATTTTATTAATATATATAGATGTATTACATTTATAGGCACTCTGACCCCTTTCCAACTTTACCAACTCACCATCCTAAGTCACCTTTACATAGTACATTCTAATTCATAGGGATCAAAATTGGGGTGTTACATGGTCACCAACCCCACTCTCTAAAGTGACCTTCCTTTTCCTGTGATTTCTCTTCACTATGTATTTTCGCTTCTTGTCATAACGAAAGAGATATAAATAGCTCACCTCCTCCACTGGTTGGGGAATTGGATAATCACCCCAAGACAATATGTTGCTTAGGCTCCTTGGAGTATAGAAGTGCTTTGATATCGGGTCCTAGGTAAGTTCTTTGGTTGGTGATTCCTCCCCTATCTTCTTCTCTTTCTGGATAGACTTATTCTCAATGATGGCATCCCCTTGGGTTTTGTCTTGAATCTCCTTCTCAGTATTTTCCCCCAAAACTGATGAGTCACTTGTAAGACTCTCATCTAGCTTCTTGGTTTCCTCATCATTTTCAAGTGATTGCTCAGGGATAATGTTATTGTCTTGTTTACTCTTTTTAGAATGTTTCATTTCCTTTTCTTCTGCATCATTTCCATCACCTTGATCATTATGCATCTCCCCGTTTGTCACTTCACCATTTCTTTGATTGTTCAGGTTTTTCCCACCTTGATTGTCTTCAACATTTTTCCCATCTATATTCTCCCTCTTATCTCCAGGTGATGTCACCTCTTGGTCTTTTCCACCAAATGTGTCCTTGTCTAATTCATCATTGCTTGTTGAAATGTCACTATTGCCTTGATGAGGGGGGTCATCCTTCTTTGGGGGAGAATCATCCTTCTTTTCACCCTCCTCCTTTCAATTTTCTTGCACCTTTGGTAAATTTGTAGGACTTTCCTCTGTGTTGGGGTTTTCATTGATTATGGGAACAATGGAGCCTTCCCCTTTATCTTCCTCCCCTATTAAGTCAATTATTTCACCAAACTCCTTCACAGTGTCCAAAGTCCCTTGTTCCTCGCCATTCTTTTGTTATTCTTTCATATTTTCTCTTTTCAATTGATCTAGTTCTTATTTTTTATGTCATTTTGTTGCCTCATCCTAGATCTTTCTCAACTCATCATCCCATCCCTATTGTTTCTTTTACTTCCTTTCATCTTCTTGTTGCCAGGCATGTTCCTCCTAATCTCTTTTTATTTTCTCAATAAATTCATGTTCCCTTTGATTCTTTTTATCTTTCTTTCTTCTTTCCATAAGTACTTCTTGATCTGCAACTTCTTCCTCTATTCTTCTCGAGTCCTTCTTTCTTCAGCTTGTTCTTTTGTTATCCTTTCTTGTTCTGCTTGTATATCCCACGTTCCTTTTCTATCATGGGGTCCCCCTCTCCTCCTTGTGACTTTGTACCAACTACTTTGCTCGAGGATGCTACTGCCTTCACCATTTTGAATTGTTCCTTTATAGGCAGAGAGGCAAATATGGTTATGTTGGGATTGGATCTTTTTAACACTTATTTCCAATCTTGAGCATTTTCATTGAATATCTCTTACTCCCATTTTTCATGTGCATAAGGCCAAGTTAGAGCCACTTGTCCTGCATGTTTTAGAACCAATCCCTTGAGGTCATGCTTCATGTATCTTTCTGTCATGAATCTATACTCTAAGTTTACTTTCCCCTCCTGTTTAGCATGTTTTTCATCTTTCACTACATAGTGTCGTATTTGAAAATTGTAATGGATTTAAACAACTTCTTCTTCTCTTTTACTAGGGTGGCATTGAAACCCTACATGACAAACTGATAGAAAATATCCTCAATAAATAGCCTATCAGGTACATATATAGGTAGAATATGTGGTGGGATCATAACTCCATAAATTCTTAAATATGTGTAATTTTCCTCCAAGTACCAGTTCCCTATGCATGTAAAAATTTTCTTCGCTTACATTGACAACATAGGGAATTCCTATCTAAATATGAGGAAGTAAAAACTTGGAATGACAAAGTCATAGATTTGGGAGTAAAATTTCTTATGCATGTTCTCCGAAAGCATACTGAAGTACACATGGAACGATGGTTCAGAGACCTGCCAACTCAGTGATAATCCAAGAAATGCATTATGTGGGACACAGTCACAAACACATACTAAAGCAGATAGAAAACATCCTTAATTCATTAGTGGGACACAGTTACAAACACACACTCAACTAGGAACACAATTAGCAAATGCAAATAATGGGATAAGCTTGGGAATGAATGTGAGTTTAAAACCCCCAAATTTCAAAGTAATGGGGCAATCTCTAGGAACTAGTGGCGCTAAATGCAGTGGAATTTCCTTTGTTATGTTTCAATGGTTGAATTTATGTGCATAGGTGACTATCAACGGTTGTGTGATGTTGTTCAACTTGGCGCACAATTGTTTGATTCGGATCGAGTGATATGAAGTTTTAATGCATAACCAATTACGATGCCAATCCAACTATAGGTGATGTAATATAGATGTCAGTGGAAAGGTAACGTGGCATGTCAGCGTGGCGCTAAGGGTCGATCCCTAATTCAGAGAATCATATGGTTAATGCGTCAGGGGGCCCACTTCGAATTCCAAGAGACCAGAGTACAAATTTTAAAATCGACGACTGAGATTAATCGATCCTTGTTCATCGGAAAATAGAGATCGTGTGTGCAAAAAATCATTGGGAATTTGGTAAGTGCAGTAGTGACATGAGAAATTTGATGTGGCGGGCCTATATGTCAAAGGATAGGTACGTGGAACTTGTTCATTGGCTGGTAAATGAGGTGACGTGTTGATAGCAACTGAACATCAAGTCTCGAAATCAATGGACGATATTTGTTAATCCATCATATCAGACGGTCCACAGTGCCCAAGGTAGAATGTTCATTGGCCATCGGGTGAGGTGAGCGAGTGTGCTAAGTGAAAATCACAGGATTATTCTGACACTCGATAAGAATAAGAGATGTCAAAACATTAGGACATGAGATCAACGACTTTAATCGCTTCCTTTTCCCGATCACCCGACTATAAGCGTTTGAAAAGAAGAACCATCGGTTGTTGGGCGAAAGGGTGAGTATGTTAATAACTAGCAACAATTATATTTATGTAAAAAGTGGTTGATATATGTAGATTACTCTATTTTCTATTTTTTTAAAATTAATAGGGTCGATTGACATATATCAACCACTTTTTACATAAATATGGTTGTTGCCATTGACAGCGGGCATGCATGGATACAACCATAAACACATATATACATTTTAAATATAATAATTAAATATTATTTAGTAATTACTAAATTATTATTTAAAATAAAATTATTAATAATTTAGTTATTATTATTATTAATGAAATATTTTATTATTAATAATAAATAAATAAATAATAATTTTATGATTAAATTATTAATAACAATTAAATAATAAAAAATTATTATTTTATTATTTATAATTATTAAATAATAATAAATTATCTTATAATTATTAAAAATTATATATCAATATTTATTAATTAATAATAATTACATTATTAATTATCAATTGATTATCAAATAATTAAATAAATAGTATATAATCATTATTTATAAATTAAAAAAAAATATATAGCAAAAATAAAATAATTAATATCAAAATAAAGACATTATTAAAATAATACATTGACAATTAATGTATTATATAAATTTATATATTACTTAAATGATAAATTACTGATATATAAATGAATGTATAAAATAGTAATACATTTGTGTGTTAAGTATTAAATGTATAAAAAAAATAATACAATTTATAAATTAAAGTATTAAAAAATTAATGTATGTGTAAAGTATTAAATGTATAAAATAATTATAACATTAACCCAATTTATAAATTAAAAAATTAAAACATTATTCTATAATGTAATGTATTATTATATTAATTAATTAATACAATTATAAAGTATGTAAAAAATATTAAAATATTAAAGTATTAATAATACATGCATCAATAAAAAATAATAAAATTTTAAAATATTATTGATAAAGTGTCAAAAATATAATAATAAAATAAAATAATAAAGTATTAGCAATACATTTGCAATAATACATTAAAATAATAAAATACTATCAATACATTATATAAATAAAACAAAATTATATTTATAATACATTATAAGATAAATACATTATTAAGTTATTATTTAAATAATATATTAATCATATATAAATGAATATATAAAATAAGAAATACAATAATGTGTTAAAATAATATTAAATATATTAAATAAATACATTAATGTATTAAAATAATATTAAATATATTAAATAAATATATTAATGTTTTCAAGTATTATATATATTAATAATAATTTAATTATTAGTTATTAATTGATTATTAATAGTAAATAAAAGAGTAAATAACAGAGTATATGAATAAAATAAATAATAATAATAATAAAGTATTACATGCAATAATAAGAAAGTAATAAAAAATAAAAGAATTACTAAAATAATACATTAATATTGAAAAAATATATAAATGAAGTAAGAATACATTAATAATGTATAAATGCATTAATGTATTATTACATAAATGTATGAATGTAACATGCAATTTAATAAATATTTTAATTGTGGAATCTAATAATTAATGTTTAAATTAATATATTGTAATTTAATAGATTGTTAAAATATTAGAATTAGAAAATTAATAATAGTTTAATAAAACATAGATATTAAAAAAGTATTAAAGTTTATAAAAATAC
The DNA here is from genome assembly GCA_032191745.1 of Picea mariana. Taxonomy (NCBI): domain Eukaryota; kingdom Viridiplantae; phylum Streptophyta; class Pinopsida; order Pinales; family Pinaceae; genus Picea; species Picea mariana. The sequence goes on from JASDQU010012510.1 coordinate 54,889, forward strand.
TATAATATATAACATTAATAAAGTGGTTGACTTTAGTTGACCATGGAGAGGGGTAATTATGGTTGACCATGACAATGACCATGAGCATGATTAACTTTGGTTTACTATGATTGAATATGGTTGACCATGGTTGGCCATGACCATGACTATGGTTGACCACAGTTGACAATAGTTAACCATGGTTGACAGTTGTTGTCCATGACCATGGTTAAGTTTGGTAGACCTTGAATGAATTTGGTTTACTATGGTTGACCAAGACTATGGTTAATCATGACCATGCATGCAAATTTCAACCATGAAAATGGTTTACTATGATAAACTATGGTTGACCATGAGTATGGTTTACTAATGTAGACCATGAATCCATCTCAGTATGGTTAACCATGACCATGTTCACTATGCTTAACCATGACAATGGTTTCTTATGGTTAACCATGACCATGACTGACCATGATAATGTCCATGACCATGGCTAACTTTGGTAGACCTTCATTGACTTTGGTTTACTATGGTTCACTATGGTTGACCATGGTTAAGTATGGTTAACCATGACCTTGCTTGAACATGACCATCATTACTTATGGTTGACATTGGTTGACCATACCTATGGTTAGTTGTGGTTTACCTTGGTTTATCATGACCATAGTTAATTAAGGTTGGCTATGACCATGGTCAATATCAGTAGAACTTGTTTGACTTTGATTTACTATCATTGACTATAGTTGAACTTAACCATGGTTGATCGTGGTTTACAATGGTTAACCATGCTTGATAGTTGTTGTCCATGACACTAACCATGACCGTGGTTAAATTTGGTAGACCTTCATTTACTTTGGTTTACTATGGTTGAGCATGAAATCCACTATGGTTAACCTTGGTTGATCATGACCATGGTTGATTGTGGTTGTCCATGAATATCAACCACTTTTTACATTTATTTGACATTTATTTTCTATAGATGACCATGGTTTTCCATGACTATGGATGAAATTCACCATGTTTGGCCTTAACTATGACCATGATTTCCCATTACGTTAACCTTCACCATGGTTGATCATGGTTAACATTGGTATACCCCGGTTAAAAATTGTTGACCATGGTTAACTTTGCTTGACCATGATTAAATTTGGTAGACCTTCGTTTACTTTGGTTTACTATGGTTGGCTATGGTTGACCATGGTTGAACATGAAATTCACTATGGTTGACCTTGGTTGATCATGACCATGGTTGACTATGGTTGACCATGGATGCCAATGGTTAACCATGTTTGACAATTGTTGTGTATAGATGACCATGGCTGGCCATGACTATGATTTAACATGACTGACCATGACCATGGTTGACCAAGACTATGGATGACATTCACCATAGTTGTCCTTAACTATGACTATGATTGACCATTACGTTAACCTTCAACATGATTGATCATGTTGACCTTCACCATGCTTGACTATGGTCGATCATAACCATACTTGACTATGGTTGACATGGGATGATCCGGATTATTTTCGACACAAAATAGGAGCAGAGATATAATAAAGAAATGCACATAGATATTGCAGATATTCAATAATATAACAGAAATGTATTAGAGATTCAACCATAAACACAGATATACAGTAATACATGATTTCTATTAATCAAAGAAATGTACAGAAACTGTAAAAATACAGAGTGAAAGACTCGCTAGAACGGTGGCAGCTTATCTCTGATAAGAGATATGATGGCTACTCGCATTCAGAAGAAGATGGTTACAATGAGGCTCTGAAGGCCTTTTTACAATAAATAGGAATTCCAAAAACCTAACCCTAGGAGATGAAGCGCCAAAAGTCATGTGGGCCCTGTTTGGGTAAGTTTGTACATCACCTTCCCGGGGTCATAACTTTTGCACACGATCTCCGTTTTAGGCGTATAATAGCTCATTGGAAAGGTATCGTTGAGGAGATTCATTTTAGGGGCTCAATCATGCCTTTGGCTATCATTGAGAACCTCGATCTTGAAAAACCTTCATTTAGGCCCTCAAAATGGCCCTTGAAGTTAAAACCTGCTAAAAATAGTAAATTGCCAAAATTGTCAGAAAGCTATTTTGAGCCAGTTGGAAAAGGTGGGCGGCCACTGATATCCACCTGGATCAATCCTCCCTCCTTAGGAAGCAATGGTCTCCATTGCGTTGAGTTCCCAGGGGAGAAGGAAAAGCGTTTGTTGAATCTACATCTTGGTGAGTTGCTTGTCTTGTTGGAGATGTCGCGCTGCTCAGTTTGTCGAAGTCTATCACAAACTTGTTGAGGTTGAGGTTGTTCAACAAGTTGATATGCATGAGAGGACGGTGTGTAGAAATAAGCTTTGCACTTTTCTGTAATCTTGTCGACCTGCTTCTGTTGGATAGAAGGTGCTTGGGGCAAGGCTGTAGTGGTTGTAGTGTCCTTTTGTTCTCCTTTTGAATAGATTGTGAAGAAGATGAATTTTGCATTATGAGATACTACCTTGTAACACTTTTTAGGTGGAACACTAGTCGGAACTACCTCTGGTATTTTGTAGAGATGACCCCCCAAAGTAACAATGACACTACGGGGTCGAGACTCATAAACAACATGGCATCTCCACATATATGGTTGGCCCAAGAGCACATCACAAACATCCAGTGGGGCAACATCACATAATACCTCATCCTTGAAGAGTTGGATGCCGTATGATAATCGACACTGTTGGCTGACATGGAGATCTCATCCTTGGCAAAGCCACCCAATGTTGTATGGCTGTGGGTGTGGTGTTGTCGACAATCCTAACTGTTTGACGACCTCTACTAAGATGAGGCTCTTCTGGCTTCCACTATCAACAATAAAATGTAGCGGGGTCCCCTTCACCCACATCTGTGAATGAAAAAGGCGCTCCCCCTCTTCAGGATATGTTGGTTCTTCTGGTTGAATTGTTGCGGTAGCGACAATAGCAGTGGGGTCCGCATCAATGATCTGTCCTTTACCATTATTTTCAGAATCAGATTCTGAATCAGGGTTCGGCTCTTTGTCTTTGATCTCGGCCACTAATGACTGTTTTGAGCGACATTCATCAGTGTTGTGCCAGGGGCTTTTGTGGAACTCACACCATTTTACGGTGTCCTTCTTTGTCTTCCCGTGACCCTTCTTTTCCTGTGTCTTGGACTGGTTTTCGGGAAACTGTTTGTTAGGACCGTCTTTGTCATACTTTGGTTGTTGCGGATTTGCAGACCCGAACTCCTGTTTGTTCTGGTGCTTAAATTTCTGCTCAATTTTAACAGCATATCGATAAGCAGCACCGAGTGATGAGATGTCCAGAAAATCCATTTCAGTCTGGATGTATCTGTGTAGAGCCCCACGGTATTTCAGAACCA
>JASDQU010012510.1:79272-94046 GCA_032191745.1 Picea mariana
ACCATGGTTGAACATGAAATTCACTATGGTTGACCTTGGTTGATCATGACCATGGTTGACTATGGTTGACCATGGATGCCAATGGTTAACCATGTTTGACAGTTGTTGTGTATAGATGACCATGGCTAGCCATGACAATGGTTTAACATGACTGGCCATGACCATGGTTGACCAATACTATGGATCACATTCACCATAGTTGTCCTTAACTATGACTATGATTGATCATTACATTAACCTTCAACATGATTGATCATGTTGACCTTCACCATGCTTGAATATGGTCGATCATAACCATACTTGACTATGGTTGACATGGGATGACTATGGTTGATCATGCCCGTGGATGACCTTCGTAGACCATGTGGAGTTGAATATGGTGGGCCATGTTGATTATGTTTAACCAGGGTTTACTATGACATTATCGCATTGTAGTGGGGATGAAGTTTTATTTGTGATGTTGTGAAATTGGGTTCTTTTCATCACATAACATCGTAAGGTTATGGCCATAAGATTGTGACGTAGGATTTTGGTTTGTCAAATTTTCGAGTTGGAATAGGTATGTCAAATTTCAACAATGGGTAATGTTGTGACATTGCAATGAGGGGAAATGTTCGTCTCATTGTAATGTTGGGTTATGTTTGGCACATTGCGACATTGGGTGTGTACATCAAAATGTGACAATGGGTTATGTTCATTGAATTGCCACATTTGCAAAGGTTTGTCACATTGTGACATCGTAATATTTTTTGTCTAATTCTAACGTCATGATAAGTTCGTCAAATCATCATGACAAGGAAATGGTCGTCACATTGTGTTGACCAGGCAATGTTCATCACATTGTGATGTTACAATGGTTGTTGGATTGCGATGTTACCGTGTTCATCACATGGTGACAATAAGGAAAGGCTAGTCGCATTGCGATGTTACAGTGATTGTTGGATTGTGATGTTACCATGTTCATCACATGGCGACAATAAGGAAAGGCTAGCCACATTGTGATAATAGGGCAATGTTCATCAAATTGTGACATTGCATTGATTGCCAAATTGTGACGTTACAAAGTTCGTTGAAATATGAAAATGAGGATATGATTGCACATTGCGATGAAAAGGGTATGTTCGTGACATTGTGACATTACATTGTTGTTTAGAATACGACATTACTATGTTCGTCACATTCCAACAAAAGGGAAGGCTCTTCATATTCCAACAACAAGGCAATGTTCATCACATAGTGACATTGCATTGATTGTCTGATTGCGACATTACTATGTTCATCACATCGATGTTAATATGTTCGTCACATTCAACATTACTATGTTTGTCACATTGCGACGTTGGGATACGATAGTGACAGTGTGACGTTTGTCTAAGTTTGAGACATACCAATGTTGGGAAATGTTCGACACATCACAAAATAGGGGAATGTCTGTCACAATGTAACAAAGTGAAATGTTGATCATATTGTAATTTTTGTCCATGGGCATGAGATTGCAATTTTCGTGTAGGGTTATGTTGGGTTCAATCTCGTTACGACATTACATAACATAGCCCATTCTTCTATGGTTATCTGAAATAGAGAAAGTCATTAAAAGTTATGTTAAAGTGAGATGTTCAAGGAATGGCGATGTTTCATGTGATGTTACCATGTTCATCACATGGGAAAAATAAGGAAAGGCTAGTCACATTGCAACAATAGAGAAATGTTCGTCAAATTGTGACTTTGCACTGATCGCCAAATTGTGACATTACAAAGTTCATCGCAATGTGACAACAAGGATATGCTCGTCACATTGCGATGACAGGGGTATGTTCTTGACATTATGACATTACATTGATTGTAATAATACAACGTTACAATGTTTGTCACATTTCGACAAAAGAGAAGGCTCTTTAGATTCCAACAACAGGGCAATGTTCGTCACATAGTGACATTGCATTGATTGTCATATTGTGACATTACTATGTTCATCACATCGATGTTTATATGTTCTTCACATTTTAACATTACTATGTTTGTCACATTTCAACATTACTATGTTCATTAGGTTGTAACATTAGGAAATGTTTATGACATAGACAATTTATGTTTGTCACATTGCGACGTAGGGATACGATAGTGACAATGCCATGCTCGTCTAAGTTTGAGACATACCAATGTTGGGAAATGTTCGACACATCGCAACATAGGGAATTGTTCGCCACAATGTGACAAAGTGAAATATTTATCATATTGCAATGTTTGTCCATGGGTATCAGATTCCAATTTTTGTATAGGGATATGTTGGGTTCAATATCCTTACCACATTACACAACACATCCTCCTCATTTATGGTTATCTGAAATAGAGAAAGTGATTACAAGTTATGTTAAAGTGAGATGTTTGAGAATGGTGATGTTTCATTCTAATATTCAACGAGGATGGCTTATAAGGAAATGTTTTTTTTTTCTTAATTGTTACATCACGTTATGGCATACATCAAGGGCTTGGTTATGTTGCAAGGATTATATCAACATAACCATGGATAACATGGGAAGACTGTGGTTGCTCATGATTAACTATGGTATCCCATGGGTGTCAATGCCACTATGGTGGAGCGAGGTTCTCTAAGGATGAGTATGGTTATGTTACATTGAGATGTTTATGGTGATTGAGTTAGATCAAATTTTTACGTTCCCAATTATGCAGCAAATGCGACATTCCATAAGGGTTTGCTTCATGTGGGACATTCCAACATGTCATGTCACATTGCAAAGTTCATATTTTTTTACTATTATGAAATTGTACATTTGCCACCATGAATGGTTATATAACTTTATTTTTTTCCTTTAGGGTTATATTGGGGCATGAAGAAGTTTTTAGTATGGTCAAGATTTTTTTTATAAAACATTGTCCCATTTTAAGAGAAATAAAATAGGAGGATGAGTTAAAGAAAATGACACATTGTGAGAGTTATAATTAGGCATATTGTTGAATTGAATGTCAATGTTATTGCATAATGAGAGGCTTTAATAGTAATATTTTAAGAGGTTCACTCTAAAACAATGTTATATAACAACACGATTTAAAAGTGAAAAATCGATTTCCATTAACTTAACATTATTTCAAAGATGTCAAGAAAAATATATTTTGTGTTTGAAGTAAGTCTTGTAGTTTACATTGAAGAGTGTGTCACATAGCCGCATTTAGAGAGCAACAATTTTATGAGGTTGACATCAATATTTGTGACATACAAGAAGATGACATTGATGACATTGAATTAAGTAGTAAAAACATGAAAGATAAGTTTCATTTTCATAAAGTAAGAGGTAAACACTAAAATTAAGCCATATTGTGACATTTTAAATGTAATAAGATGAATAACTTGAATGGAAAGAGCCATATTGAGAGTTATTGTGTTGTCTTTCCCTTTAAGAATAAACATTATAATTCATGGTGTTTATTGATGCTATGAAGATTTAAATGCAATGATGTTTATTGAGGGTATAAAAATTTTAATTCACTATTTCCTCAAGCATTATATGTATTGTATAGTTCATATTAAAATTATATTCATGTAATATTATTTACATTAATATCACATTGTTAACATAACATTATTAAGAAAACATCTTCAAGATAATAATATTAACATTAATGTAACATTATCATTATTAAGATTATTAATGTAACATTATTGTATTATTAATACATCATTAATGTAATATTATTAATTAAGTAGATATTTGCATAACATTAATATCCATAATTATAAGAAAAAAGTACAAAAAAAATATTTTAATTATGTTATTTTAAGTTTTCTAAAATTATTAGATCCAATTATTTTGTTAAATAAATAATAATATTTACTATTACTATATTATTATATATTTATTTATTGCTATATTAATCTATATTCATTTATGAATTTATTGTTAATTTATTTATGACTTTATTGTTAATTTATTCTAAAATTATTACATGCAATTATTTTATTAAATAAATAATAATATTTACTATTACTATATTGTTATATATTTATTTATTTCTATATTAATGTACATATGAAAAAGGCAGGCCATACCGTCTAAGTACATATGAAAAACCAGTCCATTGTCACACGCATCCACGTCCAGGTATATGAAACGTCGATCCAAAATAATCCAACGCCGAGCCAAAACAATCCATGTCCAGGTACATATGAAACGCCAGTCCATTGCCACGCGCATCCACGTCTAGGTATATAAGAAACGCCAATTCAAAATAATCCCTTAGGACACCTGGTCCTCCATTTCCACACCTTAGGACATCTGTCCTCCATTGCCACATGCATCCAGTCCAGGTAAATATGAAAATTATCCGTTTATTTCGGATAAAGTCCAACATCTTCCTAGTTTGCCTGGAAAATTGCCCTCTTAATTCGCTGTTATTTCGCAGTAGAAAACTCATTTACGTTTCCTCATTTTCCTAGTCGGAAAATAACTATATTTAGCTATTTTTTACGAAATGTCCGGGATAGTACCTCCGGTATCATTTTTCTAGAAGATGATAATGGAGTGGTCACTTTACGTTCCAAAAACCTTCGTACCAATTTTTTATTAAATTATATAATTTAAATATTATAGAGTTTTTAAGCTTTTAAATTCAATTTTATAATCAAAGCTGATAAATTTTAATTTGATTTACGCCCATATGTAAATCTAATTCTAATAAAGGTTTCAACGTTTATAATTTTAATTAATTTGATTAATCGTTCTTTTTAAATCAAAATCGACAATTTTAGTTATATTGGAGAGAAATAGTTCCTTTGATATGGAAAAAACCATGAAGGTGTGGTGAAGAAGGTATCAAACTTTGTTAAAATGATAGCGTTGTTTTCTTCCTTTAAGATATTAGTTGAGAGTATGGTGACGAAAACCCTGTCCATGTGTGAATATGATCAATCTCCAAACTATGCATAGGTAGGTTAGTAGTCAAATTATTTGCATGGCAAAGGACAAAAATAGGTTCTCAGACAATGAACGTTTCAAACTTGAGTTGGTGGACGCAAGAATTAAGAGGTATTGCATTTAATTAAGTATTCTTCTATGTGGTCGCCTTTTTTTTTTAATTGATTATATTAATTATTAATAAATAAATATATAATTTCAAAATTTTTATAAATCTTTTTTTCATTTTCAAAAAAATTGTTTAATATAATTATATGATAAGGATGATTAACGTCCACTAAGATCAAATTGGTCTATCAGACCTTAAGAGGGTAAGTGATTGTTTCCAAGATCACCATACTTTTGTTGAGTTAAGAGGTTAGGAAGGTTGGTAGTGTGATAAATATTTTGAAAATGAGATCTCATATGGGTATAGGCTGGACAATGTAAGAGAAAGTGCTTTTCATCTTCAACCTTTTTAGTGTCACAAAGGTGACACACTCTTTCATCCCATCACATTTTAGGAATTGACCAACGCATAGTTTCACTATGGAGATCATGAGAATTTGTTCTTATCTTAGCAATGCTTATTTTTTTCTTTACGCTTGGAAAAACAGATAGATAATTTTGATCTTCTAGATTAGGGTAGATTACATATTTATCATACCTTAATTTTATTTTTTCCTATAACTCTTTATCACACCACATTTTCTCCTTAAATTTTGATTTGACATTTTTTTTAATAGTATCTTTATTTTGCAAAATTGTTTCTTCCGCAATTCCCCAATAGTTTAGCCAAGACCGAGCATCTTTATGCCATCCTTGCTTGATTCGATGGTGGTTATGAATTGATTTTGAAGCAATTTTAGGTAGCCTCTTGTGTTCCATGTTGTTTAACTTGTTCTTATACATTAGGTATCTAGTCATAGCCATGATCTGAATGGGAGAGAGGCTTGTTTCTAAGAGGAGGATGGGAGAGGGTGTATTTCCTTTAATTTTGAGATTATAGGTTATAAAATTCTTTTGTATTTGCTCTATCTTTCTCCATGATTCACGAGAGATACTAAACCCCATACTTCACATCCATAAAGAATAACAGGTGTAACAAGAATCTCAAAGAGGAGTTTCTTCTTAACCCAAATCCAAAGATCAGTTGATTTACAATTGTTTTCAAGCCCATAATAAGCTTTCCATCCCCCAATAATCCTTTTCTCAATGCTATAATTTCAATTGAGCTTGTGGTGAATATCAATTCCAAGATATATGTATGAAGTCACTTCCTCCAATTTGTTGTTGTGATATACAAAGGTATGATAAGGGATATTATTGGATTTAATAATCATGACCTTAGTCTTATCAGTATTAACAGTCATACACATATTGGAGAAAAAATCCTTGAGGATTCTTAGTTGGTTTTCAATATCATGGGGACTCATTGCCATCAGAACGATATCATCGGCATAACAAAGAAGATTTATGACTATAACAGTGAGAGTAAGGCCAACAGAACCTTCTTTTTCCAAGCATTCTTCTAACTTGTCAATGTATATGCCAAAAAGGGTAGGGGACAAGCGATAGCCTTGTTTGACTCCGATATTGCAGTTAATATCTTTTGACCAGCCCTCAATGTTTTTAAAATTAGCAATAACGTTCTGATACATCCTTATTGCAGTAGCCCTCAACTTGAGAGGCACTTTTATCTCTTCCAACCTATTCCAAAGGTTTTTCCTAGGAACGATGTCAAAAGATTTTCTAAAGTCAACAAAACAACAAAAAAAAAATGTTTTAGTATTGCGAAACTCCTCTGTGATGATCCTAAAGGTAACTAGATGGTCCAAAGTTGAATGATATCTCCTAAACCCGGCCCGGCCTTTATCTCTTTTACCGTGACTTTCTAGCAAAAGGCTAATTTTCTTTTCCAAAATAATTCCATAAAGCTTGGCTAAAATATGGCTAATCATAATGGTCCTATAATTTGAGGGAATATTTCTATCCCCATTTTTAAAAATAGGAACAATGAGGCTTTCCCTCCAAGGTTTAGGGAAGCCCTACTTGACTGCTAAATTGAAGAGCTTGTGTATGTGAGGGATAATGATTGACCCTCTGATTTTAAAAATTTCATCTTGGTAGCCTTCAATGTCCTTATATTTCCCATTTGCGAGCCACTTAACCCCGAACTCTATGTCATCTAAAGACAAAACTTGTTCCTTTGTAGGGACAATAGAAATGGTGTCCATGGCATTAGGGAACTCGTAAAGACTTTTAAGGTCGGAATTCGAGTCCCTTAAGAGAATCCTATTATTTTCTTTAGTATTGCGTTTTAGAATTTGGCTCCAGAACTTCTTAGGATCCAACTTGTATAGTTGTGAAAGTTGCTCTTGCCTTTTATTGATATAAATTAAAAAACATTATTAATCAAAATCAAAATGGTTCAAATTAAAAACAAAATTAATCAAAATCAAAATATTATAAATATAATAATATAGTAAAATATGGTAGAAATATATATATTAAAAACATAAGTTATTCTTATATATATAATAATAATAATAATAATAATAATCTATTTTTAAGGTCACGACCAAGCAAGACACCAAATTGGTGTATGAGACCACCCCCTCTGCCCAACGATTTGAGTGGTAAAGTCTATGGAGGTATACATACCCTACCCCCCTTTGGACTTGAACTTGTGACCTCTTAGGAGGAAACACATGTTCTTAACCATTAGGCCCACTCATAAAATAAGGAAAGAATACAAATGTCTTTTTTTTTTACTTATTATATTTGAACTTTTTTTTACTTATTATAATTGAACATAATTTTTAAATGGTAGCATGTTATCCTTGGATTTATTATCTTCCCTATATTGAACCCTCTTGCAGTTTGATAATTTTGTAGCTAACATGACATGTAAAGATTAAAAATACTATTTTGTAACATGTAATATACTTTATTGTATATTACATTTAAATGTTGTTTGTATCAATTATATTATTATTGTCAAGTCACATCTATTGTGACGCGGACCCTCGAACCCTTGGGTTGAGATCCGCTCACACGATCGTTCAAATCTCCTTGAGCCAAAGTAGCTCTTTCGGATCCCTATTGGAACCTCCAACAAATCGATCCACAGGTCCTTATGAATTGAGCCTATGTGAACAAACACTAGGCGCCAACCCAAATCCCCTTATACGTAATAACATCGTGCCCTTCTCTAATCCGGGACTTCGGATATCGCAATTTCACAATCCTTGATGTCGAATTTCTCGGCCCTCTATTATCGAAACCCAAAATGTTGAATCACCGAAACGTATTTAGCAAAGGCTGGCTTCTCACAGAGCCTTCCGCCGATTTGGAATTTCAGACTTTGTGACTTCGCAAATCGAGATGGAAGCCTCCCAGTCCATCGACCTCCGAACCCCGAAACAGTCAACAAGGTTTTACTCTACCTATTTGACGAGGACACACCACTTGTCCACTCAAACTCTTTCTATATCTGACGTGGACTCCTCCCACCTGTCACTCTTCCCAGCTTTCAGAACTCTCGACCCCAAAGAACTGCCTCCTCCATTTCCCGACACCCGAAATTTTGAAATCCCGAATTCTATGCCAATTCCTATCGCAACTCACGATTTCGGGACTTTTGTTCCACTGTGCTCAACTCCTTGTCGTCGAGATCCCCGAAATGGAGAAATGATCTGACGGCTCAGACAGATCATAATCAACGGTCGATGTGAATATTGATACCAACGAAATGGATTCATCCAAACCTTATCCGCCCTACAACTCCTTTGGATCCTACGGTCCTTGCGGATTCATGAATCCTCCATAGAGAATTTTGACTGCTCGTTTCCTCCTGGACAACTTCTCCGAAGTAAGCCAATGTTCCCCTACTAGAACTTAACTTCTACGAGACATTTTCAATATCCGCCTCGCCTTGGGTACTTTCAAAGGTGTTAACCCTCCTAAGCTTTCTCTGGCGACTTCAATCCTTGAAATAACTCCTGCATGCACTCGTTGCGGCAACCTTTTGAATACCCTTGGGTATTCGACCTCTCGACTCTGTGCGCTCTCTGCAACATAAATCTTCCAATCCTTCCCTTAGTTGATAAGTCCTAAGACTTCCAACAACCTGCACACTCCTTGCACAACCTCTATGCTTCTCCTACACTTCTGCTAGAATGAGAACAATGGTATCCCTCCCGAGCTTTCAGAGATAACCTTTGAACCTTCGTCAATGCACTCCTTGCAGACGTTTCACTGCACTCCTTGCAAGAACTTCTCTCACTCAGGAAGAGAAACAATTGAAACTCATTCTCTCTCTCTCTCAGACTTCAAACATTCAACATGAAATCATACATACACACACAGTATTAAAGAAAATGCATAACCAAAGAGAATAAACAACTGTAATCATACCATTAGTCATGTATAAACAAAAACATCATAACACCATGAAATCTGATTCAAAGCTTCATATATTAATTCAAAGCTCCTGTACATGGACTTCTTCTCTACAGATCTCTGCTACAACTCTCTCTTCTTCTCTATGCTAATGTGTTAATGATAAAATGATATAAGAATGAGGGTGTCTATATCTTTTTTCCCTCCTACTCTCTCAACTGTCTAATCTATTAATTCAAACCTACCTACTTTCATTAACTATGCATAAATGTCTCTACACTCTACAGATGAGAGCAAATTGCTCATGATCTATTTTAAAATATGCAAATATAAATGCGAGTACATTACTCTTAACTATTACATTAATATTCGCCCCTTTTAATCTTTCAAAACGTTTTCAAAACATGAAAAATACGTGTTGCGCTTTCCAGCTGTCTCTCACCTCCATGCTCGCTTGACTGCTTACGATGCTCCTGCATCATAGTCCCTCGCTTGAAAATTTTCATGAACTACTGTTCATGAGATCTTGCATGGTCTATCCATGCTTCTGAATTTCTGCTTCATCTTCCCAACTGGCATCTTCAACTGGATGTCCCTTCCATTTGACCAAGTATTCAAAATACTCCTTCCTCCTGGTCTTCTTGCTGACTCTCTTGTCAATTATAATTTCTATCTGTTTCTTTTCAACTACAGACATTTGTTTAGTCCACTGAACCTCTGTCTGTTCATCCTCTGTTCCTGTTTCTCCAGCGTTGTAAGGGTACAAATCTACAACATTTAATATCGGCGAGATTCCGATCCCATCGGGTAATTCAATCTCATATGCATTTTCCCTGATTTTCTTTAAAACTTTGCATGGTCCAATCTTCTTCATCTTTATTTTGTTATATGTTCCCCTTGGGAACCTTTCCTTCCTCAGATGTGCAAGAATTAGATTTCCAACTTCAAATCGAAGTTCTCGCCTGTGTTGATCTGCTTTACGCTTATATTCTTGGCTCAAATTCTGCAATCACTCCCTTACTTGGCTGTGAAGCTCCTTCATTGCTTTTGCAAAATTCTCTGCGCTAGCACTCCTAAATTCATTTTGTTCTGAACCTTTCAATTCAAAAACTCCCCTTGGCTGCATTCCATATACAATTTGGAATGGAATTTTCCCTATGCTTCTATTGATTGAATCATTATAAGCAAATTCCACCTATGGCAGAATGTGATCCCACTGACTGTGGTGTTCAGTCACTAAGATCCTCAGCAAATCTCCCAAGCTTTTGTTCACAACTTTTGTCTACCCATCCATCTAAGGATGATATGCTGAGCTAAATGACAAACTTGTCCCCAGCTTCTTCCATAAAGTCCTCCAGAAATGTCCTACAAACTTGGTATATTAATATGAAACAATACTCCTTGGCAAGCCGTGAAGTCTGACGACTTCTTTGAAAAACAGGTTCACAATGTGAGTTGTGTCGTTGGTTTTCTGGCATGGTATGAAATGTGCCATATTTGAAAATCTATCGACTACCACAAAGATTGAATCATGACCTCTTTGTGTCCTTGGTAGTCCCAATATGAAATCCATGCTTACTGCATCCCACGACCTTTCTGGTATGGATAATGGCTTGTATAACCCCATGTTCTGTCTTCTCCCTTTAATGTGCTGAGAAATTCTTCTCCTATCCACAAATTTATTGACATCTGTCCTCATCCCTAGACAAAAATATGTGCCATTCAATTTTGAGAACGTCTTATCATGACCGAAGTGTCCGACCAATCCTCCACTGTGTTTTTCATTCAACAGATTCTCCCTCATGGAGCATTTTTGAATACACAATTGATTTCCTCTGAATAACAATCCATCCTGGATAATGTATTCAATCCATTGGCTTCTTTCCCTGAGAATTGGATTCTCAGACGCTTCATACGCTTCCTTAAAATCTGGATCATCCCTGTACATTTCTTTGAGGTTATCAAAACCCAAAGTTTTGACTCTGAATTACTGCATAAACAAATATTTCCTGCTCAAAGCATCAACAACTTTGTTAGAAGTTCCAGAAATATGCTTAGTCGCAAAAGTAAAATTCTACATGAATTCAATCCATTTAGCATGTTTTTGGTTCAACTTCTCCTGTTGAGTCACGAATTGTAAAGCATGGTTATCACTGTACAAAACAAACTCTTTAGGAACCAAATAGTGTCTCCATTTCTTCAGCGCTTGTATGACTGCATAAAATTCTTTATCATATGTTGAGTATTTAATCTTCGCTTCATTCAACTTCTCGTTGAAGTATGCAATCTATCTGTCATATTGGCTCAAGACCGCTCCAATTGCAAATCCACTTGTGTCACACTTGACCTGAAATGTATTGCTGAAATCTGGCAAAACCAAAATTGGCTGCTCAGTGATCTTCTTCAGCAAGTTAAAACTCTTCTCTGCTTCCACTATCCAATGGAAAGCTTTGTGTCTTTTAATCACTGTATCCATCATCGGTGCACTAATCCCACTGAAATTTCGGATGAATTTCCTGTAGAAATGAGCTAAACCATGGAAGCTTCGAAATTCAAACACATTTTTTGGTGATGGCCAATTCTTAATTGCATTCACGTTTTCCGGATCCATTTTCAGCTTATTTGCAGAGATAACAAAACCCAAATAAATGAGGTCTGTCCTCATAAATGATGATTTCTTCATATTTATCAACAACTTCTCTTGCTGTAATCTCCTCATCATTGTAGCTAAATTATTCAAGTGTTCTACTTTTATCTTGCTGAAAATCAATATATCGTCATGATACACAATGACGAATTTCCCTATGAAATCCTTCAGGACTTCGTTCATCAACCTCATGAAAGTACTGGGTGCATTTGTTAAACCAAATGGCATGAAAATCCATTCATACAGCCCCTCATTCGTCTTGAATGTTGTCTTCCATTCATCACCTTCTCTCATACGAATTTGATGATATCTGCTTTTCAAATCAATTTTTGAAAAGAATCTTTCTCCACTCAAGCAATCCATCAAATCATCCATCCTTGAAAATGGAAATCTATATTTGATAGTAATATTATTGATCGCCCTTGAGTCTGTACACAACCTCCAGCCTCCATCTTTCTTCGGGCTGAGCACTATTGGAACAACGCATGGACTCAAGCTCTCTCTAACCAATCCTTTGTCCATTAAGTCCTGGACTTGTCTCTTAACTTCTTCATTCTCCTGTAGCATCAATCTATACGTTTCTTTTTTTGGTAAAATGGCTTCAGGTATAAGATCAATGTGATGGCTTATACTCCTGATTGGTGGCAACGAACAAGGTAGTTCGTCCACTACTATATCAACAAACTCTTCCAGCAACTCCTAGATTTCTTCTAGTAAATCATCCACTCTTGTAATGGTCAAAACAATTCTAGGCTTCCTGACCACGACAAATTGTGTGTCTTCCTTCTTCTTAACCTCATTAAGAATTTCCTTCCCACTCATGAGAAGTACAGTGTTTCTTACCTCTGGTTTCACTTCTTTATCCTTAATTGGCAGCAACATGTGTGTCCTCCCATTTTTCTCCAGGGTGTATGTGTTCTTTCTCCCATCTTGAACCACATTCCTGTCATATTGCCATGGTCTACCCAGCAATAGATGACAAACATCCATGGGAATGACATCACACAATATTTCATCCTTATATCCTCCTATTTTAAATTCAACTAAACATTGTTTAGTGACATTTACCTGATGTCCTTTTCGTAGCCACGAAAATCTATATGGGCTTGGATGTATGATAGTCTCCATTTCCATCTTTTCTACCATCTCTGTAGAAACGAGATTGTCTGTGCTACCATTGTCCACTATGACTTTGCATACTCTATCTTTGGTTTTGCATGCAGTCTGAAAGAGATTGTTCCTTTGGGCTGGGTTCTCTGCCTCCTTCTCTGGCTTCAAGAGAAATTTCCTCATCATTAAGGATCTTCTGCCCTCAGCATCCTCTGCCTCAACATTCCATCCTTGTGCTTCGGAAATTTGAGTCTCACCACCTTCTTTCTTTTTGTCTGGACACTCATAAGATTTATGTCCATTATTCCCACAGACAAAACACTTCACTTCACCTCCTCGGCCTCTTCCTCTTCCTCTATATCTAGGAAAAGTATTTCTATCATCATACTTCCCTCTCTGTGAGCTTCCTCCTCTCTCAGTTTGAGTTTGAGGTTTCTTCCCCTCTTCTTGAGGTCTCTGAGTTCTGTCTTGTGCAATTGGTTTGCCTCTGGCTTGACTTCTACCTTGGCCTCTTTAACCTTGCTTTCAGCTCAACTTCTCTTCATCTTTCAGAGCCATATGATAAGAATCTTCTACAGTCTGAATGATCATCATGCTCATCTCATCTTGGATGTCATATCACATACCATTCATGTACCTGGAAACCTTTTCATCATTGCTTTCCTGATGACCTGCCCTGATGTTTATCTTGTAGAATTCTTCAGTGTATTCTTTCACTGACATCAACTTCTATCTCAAATTTTGCATCCTTCGAAACAGAGTAATTTGATAATCCTTGGGTATGAATTTGGCTTTCATCTTCGCAACCATTCTATCCCAACTTTTGATTTTCTTCTTGCCTTTGCAGCGTATGTCCCCCTGTAGTTCATCCCACCATAAGGTTGCATGCCCTTTAATTCTTGTGACAACATGTTTGACCTTCCTGTCTTCCTCGACATCTTCATAGTTGAAGTATTTATCCAAATCTCTAATCCAGTCTAGAAACTCTTCAACATCTAGGTTTCCCTCATACATCGGAATTTCCATCTTTTCTCTGGCACCTATCCTTGCAACAACCCTGAATAAGCGTTCGTCTACAGTGTCTTCAACTGCTACTTCTTCTCCATGTCCATCTTCGTTTTCACTGTCAGCCTCACTGATGTCCCCAGTGTTGATTGTGCACCTCTATGTTGTCTCCATGGAATCAAGCCTGGCACGTAGTTCACGCGTTTCCCTCTCCACTGCTAGATCAGGCATTGGTCTATCTTTTCTTCTCGGCAGCATGGTTGAGAAATATTCTTCCTTCCTTTTCTACAGAAAGAAAAGAACTTTTTTTGTTCTCTGATACCACACTTGACGCAGACCCCTGAACCCTCGGGTCGAGCTCCGCTCACAGGATCATTCAAATCTCCTTGAGCTAAAGTAGCTCTTTCGGATCCCTATTGGAACCTCCAGCAAATCGATCCATAGGTCCTTATGAATTGAGCTTGTGTGAACAAACACCAGGTGCCAACCCAAATCCCCTTATACGTAATAATGTCGCGCCCTTCTCTAATCCAGGACTTTGGATCTCGCAATTTCGCGATCCTTGATGTCGAGTTTCTTTGACCTCTATTACCGAAACCCAAAATGTCAATTCACCGAAACATATTCAGCAAAGGATGGCTTCTCATAGAACCTTGCATTGATTCGGAATTTCAGACTTCGCAACATCGTGAATCCAG
>JASDQU010012510.1:94542-110915 GCA_032191745.1 Picea mariana
GACACTCGAAGTGCCGAAATCCTGAATTCTACACGAATTCCTATTGCAACTTGTGATTTCGGGACTTTTGTTCCACTGCGCTCAACTCCTTGTCGTCGGGATCCCCGAAATGGAGAAATGATTTGACAACTCATACAGATCACAATCAATGGTCAATGAGAATCTTTATACCAACGGAATGGATTCGTCCAAACCTTATCCACCCTGCAACTCCTCTGGATCCTACGATCCTCGCGGCTTCGTGAATCCTCCACAGAGAATTTTGACTACCCGTTTCCTCCTGGGAAGCTTATGCGAAGTAAACCGATGTTCCCCTACTGGAACTTAACTTCTGCTATATGTTTTCAATCTCTGCCTCCCCTTGGGTACTTTCAAAGGTGTTAACCCTCCTGATCTTTCTCTCGCAACTTCAAGCCTTAAAATAACTCCTGCATGCACTCCTTACGACAACCTTTTGAATACCCTTGGGTATTCGACCTCTCGACTCTATGCACTCTCTGCAACATAAATCTTCCTCCTTCCCTTAGTTGATAAGTCCTAAGACTTCCAATAGCCTGCGCACTCCTTGCACGACCTCTATGCTTCTCCTACACTTCTGCTAGAATGAGAAAAACGGTATCCCTCCTGAGCTTTCAGAGATAACCTCTGAACCTTCGTCAACGCACTCCTTGCGGATGCTTGACTACACTCCTTGCAGGTACTTCTCTCACTCAGGAAGAGAAACAATTGAAAATCATTCTCTCTCTCTCTCTCAGACTTCAAACATTCAACATGAAATCATACATACACTCATAGTATTAAAGCAAAAGCATAACCAGAGAGAATAAACAACTGTAAGCATACCATTCACCATGTATAAATAGAAAACATCATAACACCATGAAATATGATTCAAAGCTTCATATATTAATTCAAAGATCCAGTACATGGACTTCTTCTCTATAGCTCTCTACTACAACTCTCTCTTCTTCTCTATGCTAATGTGTTAATGATACAATGATACAAGAATGAGGGTGTCTATATCCGTTTTCCCTCCTACTCTCTAAACTGTCTAATCTATTAATTAAAACCTACCTACTTTCATTAACTATGCATAAATGTCTCTACACTCTATAGATGAGAGTGAATCGCTCATGCTCTGTTTTACAATATGCAAGTATAAATGCGAGTACATTCCTCTTGACTATTACATTAATATCTGCCCCTTTTAATCTTTCAAAACGTGAAAAATACGTGTTGCGCTTTCCAGTTGTCTCTCACCTCCACGCTCTCTTGACTTATACGATTCTCCTGCATCATATTGTCTAAAGACATGACTATATTCATTTGTGTGTATTTATACACGTTATTGTAACCCTAATTGACATTGAATTATAAATAAATATTGAATATAGATACATACATACATACATACATGCATACATACATATATCCAATGTTCTCTTCCAATTGGTATCAACATGTTGTGTGCCTCCACGTGATCTCTGCTCAAGCATCCCCAACTCTCATCCCATGATCTATGTGATAGAGCTCTTTCCTCGTGCTCTCCATCCTCCTTTATACATTCTTCAACCCCGCGACCTCCTATATTCACCACTCTACCATCGATTCTGCAATCAACTCCATGCATGACCTCCTCTCTTCACTTTCACCTCCTCTCCACCATATATCCACCATCCAAACCCATGACCCATTCTCTCCACCTCTCCCTTGATTCTCCAAACCTGCAACTCATTCTATCCACCTCCTCTATCCACCTTTCCCTTGATTCTCCAAAACCTAAATTATCCAACTCGTGACCCATTCTATCCACCATTCCCTCATCATTCCCTCGTATAGACGATCTTCTCAAGAAGTTGTCAGGATCATCATGTATGTGTTTCATTTCTCCCTATGCATTTCCTTCTTCATCCACAATTCCATTTCCATATCTTATATACCTTGCTTCCAACTCATTGTTGATTTCCACTTTCTTCAGTTGAATCGAGAGTTTGAGTATCTTTCACTTCACTTTCCTTAATATCCACCTTTGTCTTCTTCAACCAAATTCTCCCTTCCTCTCATTGTAACACATAGTTTGTGCTCTCTCGGTAACAAAAAACTTGTTTTGCCTTATCTTTGTCTAGTGAAAGTAAAGCTAGTGTAGTGTGTCCCCTTATTACTAAATCACAACAATGCGGATATCAAATAAAAATGCCAAAGAACCAGAGAAAAAGATATATGGATTAGATGACAACCCTACCTCCATGGTGGAACTGAGAAAAGGTCTTAAAGAATTTTGTGTGGGCCTTATAAGTCAGTTGGATGCCAAAATTAACAAACTGAATGAAGGATTAGCAGAGTGAAGTGGAAATTAAAATGTCATGAGAATCGAGATTGAAGCAATTATGAATGGGAATAAAATCCCCAATAATTTAGTTAATGTGAATAGAAGCCGTAATAATTCTAATTCACACTATATTCCTCCCATATAACATTACTTGTCAAACATGGGGACATATAATAATGCCATGGCCAAGGATAAACTTATTGTTCCATAATTTGATGGATCAAATGTAAGAGAAACAACAAGATCCGTAACTAAAATCGAATAATACTTCAGGTATTACCAAATTTTTGATGATGAAGAAATGTTTTATGTTGCATCTATACATATGCATAAATATTTCCTATAGTAGAGAGGAAAATACAAATATCTATCAAGAGACAAGGATATATTCAAAAATAATTTCTTCCTATCTTTTATTGACATAAAACAAAAGGGGGGTTTTACTAAACTTGCCCAATCACAACAGTCTGGTATAGTGGAAGAATTTTTTCAGGATCTACATGTGCTAGGCACTCATGTCCCTAATATATTAAAATATTAGATGCTTCAGATAGCCTTATTAGGGTTGAAGGAAAATATTTGAAATGAGCTCAAATTTCTTTACATTAATGATATTGAGGAAGCTTATGAGAAAGCCAAAATCGTTGAAAATAAACTTAAAGCATATAAACGACATACATCATGGAATTCACTCAGTGAATTTAGCTACAAATACATTCCCCCTCTCAAAAGGACATTGCCACCAGATACAACACAAGATAAAGACCGATGTTTTAAATGTAATTAACCCAATTGGAAACCTGTCCATAAGTGCAAGGAAAAAAAATTATTTGTTGTGAAATAGACAAGAGTGAAAGCGACAAAGATGAGGAAGTAGAGGAAATATATTCTTCTGATGAATAAAAAAAATAATTAAGACTCAATAAATTACCATGAGTTAGGAAATAAAAATGTAAGTTCGACAAACTTTGTTTCCGCAATAATAGGTATTTCTCAACCCCAAACTCTTAACATTTATGGTTATGTTAATAAAAATAAAGTAAAAATTCTCATAGATAGTGTTAGTTCACATAACGTCATAGATATGAATATAGTAGGGAAATTAAACATATTTATTTATCCTACCTCTAAATTTTAAGTCTCCATCATTGGAAATAGGACAACTTCATGTGATGAGAAATGCCACAAGGTGGAAGTATCCATGAATGACTACAAATTAAAATATCATATGTATGTTATTTAAATCATAGGCATAAATATTTTCTTGGGGGAGCAATGGTTAGCCACGCTTGGTACTATTTGATTAAACTTACAAGAGCAATTTATAAGATTTTATGAAAATGGGGAAAAGTAAAAATTACAAAGAATTAATTATCCTCCTCCACAATTAGTCTCACCTAATATGATGGAAAAATGATTAAAAAGGGATCCCAATCTTATTTCTTACACTGCTATTCAATAGAGGGAACTACTAAGGATAATAAAAATGATGATCCCAAGAAATTAAAAAACATTCTTTCAAAATCCACCTCATCAGTTTCCTTCACCTCATTCTAGAGACCAAATCATAGAATTGATCCTTGGTTTCGTCCCAAATAGAAAAAATATTACAAGGAGTCGCACCAACATAAGACAAAAATTGAATGCTTGGTTCAAGAATTATTGGACTATGGTGTTATCACATGAATAAAGAGTCCTTGATAAGCTTTGTTCATACTTTTATAAAAAAAAATGGATCATATAGACTTTGTATTGACTATAGATCATTGAAAAAAATTATGATAAAATATATATTTTCAATTCCAATTGTGTATGAGTTATTTCATAAGCTCCATGGTGCTAAATATTTATTCAACATGGACCTAAAATCAAGTTATTACCAAAAAAGTATTCGAGAGGAAGGGATTCCCAAAAATGCTTTCTGTATTGATGAAGGGTTGTATTAATTTCGAGTCATGCCTTTTGATTTATCCAATGCTCCTTGTGCCTTCCAAGAAATAATGAATGATTTGTTTTGTCTCTACCTATGAAAGTTTATACCTATCTTCTTTGATGATATCCTTGTTTTTAGAAAGAGATGGAACTCACACCTCAAGCAAATAGATATAGTATTAATTTATATCGTAACAAATCTAAATGCAACTTTGGACAAAGAGAGATAGTATTTTTGGGATATGTTGTAGAAGATGAAGGAATCAAGGTTGATTCGTATAAATTTGTGGAAGGTACTGAGTGTATTATCCCCAAATCAATCACATCATTACAAGGATTCATTGGTCTTAACAGGTACTACAGAGATTTTTTCGAAACTAGACGTAAATTGTGGCCCCATAAAAAACACTATTGAAAAAATATTCATTTAAATGGAATGACGAGGATGAAGTTGTTAAGTAACAGATCTATTATAATAGAAGAAAATAGAAATACTACAGAGAATAACAACGAAACAACCAAATATTAGAAACCACAACACCAAAATAATACCTTTATTAATAGGAAACAATATTCAATTTCTGCTTTGAGGGGGCAACCTCCAACATAGAAACACTCTATTACAATAATTCTCAAGAAAAATACTTCTCATGCCCCCAACTCTTATTTATACTAAATCTATCTACCAAAGAAACAATTTAGAGGAAGATCTTTCTATAAGTGTAAGCTTCTATTAGGTCTTCTTACATTTGACTTATCCTTCCTTATTACTAGGACTTATTTATTAATATTATCATTATTAGAAGGAAAATATATTTTTCTACCTCTGTGAGGGGTTAGGGAGTTTAGGTCCCTAACATTCCCTCCCCCTCAAAAACAATTTTTTCCTCAAGGATTGAGATGAAGAAATTGTTACAGAATGGTAGTTGACTCCCCGATGGCATCTTGTGGCTCTGTGTCCTTCCACTAAACTAAAACTTCCTTGATAATTCTCTGGTGGCGATGACACTCACACTGGTCCAAGACTTCATATGGATGAAAGCAAAAGGAACCTTCTTTATCCAACTCAGGTAGACTGGTATGAGTATGGCACATAGTGCTGAGAACTTTATTTAAGAAGGAAACATGAAAAACAAGGTGGATCTTAGAGTGTCTGGGAAACTCTTGTTGAAATATTGTAAATGCAAAGAGTATTCTATTTATTTATTGAGTCATTATTAATTATATCAATCCCCTTTTGTGGATTGGTCAAACCCTAAATATATTATGAAAATTTAGAAGTCACCCCCCAGGCTAATTAAAGTGGTTTTAACCACTAAGAAGACAAGTCATCCCTACTCAGTGAAGAGACACCTTTTCAACTCCTACCAGTTTGTATAAATAAAGGAATCCAATGCCTCATTTGTCAATCACTCAGTTCGCTCATCTAGTGCGCAAGTTTGAAGGAAGATGCAATTTCTAGTTGCCAGAAGAAGGAAGAGACAGAGGCGCATTGATCAATAGAATATATTCTCTAGTGTTTGGTTTATTGTCTTGGCATTGTATTGGCTATCTATATTAAGGAAGTTTTTGCTGGGTTTTCTCCCCCATGAGAGTTTCCCAGGATAAATGTTATGTATCCTGTGATTATGTTTCTCTTAGTGATCCTACCTATGCTATTGTTATCTAGTAAATTGAGAACAAAACTCATAATAGCTCAAAAATTAACATGGTATTAGATCTAAGATGAAGAGAGCATCTTTCACTGGATAAAGTTTTGGTTGTGACGGTCAAAGATGTTCACTGTATCTCCACAAAACTAGTGTAGAATTGATGCCATAGGTTTATGAGAAGGTTGCTTTGCTACAAATGATGGTTTAAATGAACACTCACAATGAATAATGTAACTTTTTGCTAAATCTTGGTTAAATGCTTATGAATGGGAAAACTCCTCGAGCCTTTCGTTGATTAATGACAATTGGTATTGGTGGTGCATGATGAACTATTAGGAGTAAAGTTTATTTATTGCATATTTAGAAATGCGAAGGTGGCAGGTACGACGAAGAGCAATTAAGGAATGGAGGTTTCTTGAACATGTGAAGGCTATGTGGTGTTAAAGGGATTTCATGATTTTGAAATGAACACTTGGAAGGGAAAATATAATCTCCCCACAAATTTTGGTTTAATGCGCATGAATACGAGATTTCCTCAGCCCTTTCGCCCATCAATGACAATATATACAGTTTCTGCATGATGTCCTATTAGAATTAAATGCCAGTAATTCCATATTTAGAAACAAGATATGTCTATATATATAAAAAACTTTATATTTTCTTTTATTGTAGAGAAGTGCGAAGGTGACAAAGATGGCGGAGAGCGGGGAAAGAATGGAAACTTATGAAAAGAGGTTGGATGTGATTCAAAAAAGGGTTACGGGGATAGTCAGGAAGATATCATGAAGGGGGAGTTCAACGACCGGTTTGTATATCTGCGGAATTTCAGAAAATTGGCTAAGTATGGAATAGGGAAATTTCTAATTGCATGCATAGAAATAAGATCTTATATATAATTGTCAACTGCTAATTTCAAAAGGAAACCAGCACAGGAAACAATGACTACGAACTGAATATTTCTTCAACCCGACAAAGGGACGATTCCCTAAAGAAATTTGAACAAATGGTGAAGTATGGAAAGTAGACATATGGGCTTCAAAACGGGTTGACAATAGTTCCAGTAAATATGTGAGGAAGCGATGGTTAAATTGTATTTGTCGAAAGTATTCAGTGAAAAAAAATGTGCATCACGAAAAATGGCATGATAGGTGGACCATAATACAGAAAACGGTAAAATTTCATGTTTCATATTTTTTGAGTGCAAAATGTGTAAAACGGAAGAGATCATGAAAAGGGCATGATAGGTCGACTATAATATGGAAAAAGGCATGATCTAAGAATGGTTGCAAATTTGTATTTCTGTCAATTTGTATATAGCAGAGCTATGAATGTTGTTTGGAGGTCTTGTGAAAGCAGAGGTGCAATGTTGATGCAGCCAGCGGGGTCCTCCTGTCAATTTCTATATGGCGGAACTCTGGGTGGCAGTTGTGGGATAGGGAACAATAGAGGGTCAATTTAAAGAAAGGGGAAGTGGTGGTTGGAAATGCGTGAATGGAGAAAATAGAAAGGTGGAAGACATTTTTTGTAAGTGAAAATTGGTTTCAAAGAATCCCCATTGTTGCAAAATCACGATCTACTAGTTATCAGGAAATGCGTTGTTCAAGTTTACATTCTATTGCAACGTGCGCATGCAGTTATGTTCTTGATACATTATTCCATGACTGTAACATACCAACTGAAGTAGTGAACTTTGTTTTGTACTAATTAGCATTAAAACTTAATAATTGCACCTCTAGAAACAAGAAGAACGATTTTGCTGGAACATTTTACATTGGTATTAGTAAACAGAAGATCGAAGAAGTATGAGAGCACTGAGGTATGCCAATTAGAACATGCATAAAACCTAGAAAAGTGGCAGAGATGAAGAGTCCAAGGCCAAAATTTCGTAATAGCAAATCCATTAAAAAAAAAAAAAAGTACTGAGTACTGTACATCTATGCTTAGAAATTGGATCCAGTTCTTTGGTTGAAAACATTGAAGGTATCTGCAGAAAACACAGGCACGGGTTTCGTAGTATGCAAGATCCTTGGAGTTTTCTCCTTGATTAATAATCCTCTGCTGAAATTGATATTTTTCAGAAGATTTGCTTGAGGAAGAAGATGAAAATGGTTGCAGGGCCAGTGGAATAGCCCTTAGTTGAAACTGACTCTTCATAGTCGAAAACAATTCAGTAGTACAACTTGCACGTGCAATTACAGAGGCCCAAATTAGTCCATTCTGGGCAGAAGGAGATGACTAGTAGGAAAATGCGTTACAGCAACGAAAGTTTTGCACCTGATACCCGAAAATGTTAAAAAATATTTTTTTGGCTTGAAATATATCTCTGGAAGCATCAACATATGATTTCTTTACAATCAAACTCTTCCACTCAGAATGGACTAATTTGGAACTTTGGAATTCGTACTTTGGCAGTGCAAAGTGGTTCTTATGTTCACTGTCCATTTTTTTTCCTGAAACTCCTTTTGGTGTTGCCATGACTGCGATCACTGAGCCGGGAAGGTCCGTTCATTATGGTTCATTTCAATTTGGGCCCAGGAGTGGGAATAACCATCCATTGCCGTATCATCACCCATCAGATCATCTTCTTCTGGCTTGGAATTCATGGCATAAAGTTCTGCGACAGGCATGACTGCAAGTGGGCAGGTTCTTTGAGCAGCCAAGGTTGGCATAAAATTTTTTGGCTTGAAATATATCTCTCGGTGTACCAAGGGACCATCTCATTTTTTTCTCATGGTCGAAGAGAGATGAATAGTAAGAATATGCCATGGAATAGTGGAACCTGTGGCCAGTATGCCCCAATGTGTTGACTCTGTGTGGGGAGAGAACTGCTGCCACAAGTTATTAAGAATTTCCGTTTGCTCAAGATGATGTTTGAAATGAAAATCGGGGAGGGATAATATAAGCCTCTACAAAGTATGGTTTAATGCGTATCAATGGAATATCTCCTCGAGCCTTTCGCTGATCAATGACAATTTTCAAGGTTTGTGCAGAATGAGCGGTGACCATCACAACTCACTAATTGCACAATTAGAAAAAAGTGCGAAGGTGGTGGTGACGGCAAAAAGACATTAAGAATCATAAATTTCTTACAAGCACCAACCCGTCGGAGGACAAAAAAAAAGATTGCGTCGCCTTTGAAAAGAATAGTTGGAAAGGATAACATGCTTGTGTGCAAATCTTAGTTTAATTCATACTAGTGACAAATTTCTCTGAAATTCCGGACATTAATGACAACTGTAACGGTTGTTGTAGGATGGCTACTAGCATTAAAGCTTAATTATTGCATATGGAAAGTGATCAGGCGGATTACAAAAGAAAAACGGAAGAAGATATACCCTAGAGACGTGAAGGCTCGATGGTTCTTTGCCTGGCGGAAGGGTTCTCGGCCTGGCGGGCTGAAAATTGAGCATCTATTGTTCTGTGTCCTACAAATAGCACCTACACTTCCGCGAGATACAAAATGGTAGGCGGAGTTGCAGGTTGGTTGGTTCAACATTGTGGGTTGGTTGGTTAAACATGTACTTTTATAAAGTATGGACATCACATTGTATAGAAAATATTTGAATCCGTGATTCCATACTTGGGCACTTTTTGTTTCGCGCGTTCGCCCCTTGGCGAGCTGAACATTGAGTCTCTTTTATTCTATGCCCTAAAAATAGCACCTACAGTTTCGTGATATACAAATTGACAGCGGGAGTTGTGAAGATGAGTTTCTATATAAAGTATAGACATGAGATTTTATACAACATATGTGGATCACTTATTCCATACTTCAACACTTTTTTTATCTTCGGTTCACGGCCTGGCGGGATGGAAAAATACTGAAGATTGTTCTGTTTCCTACAAATAGCATGCAGATTTTCATGATATACAAATTGA
Organism: Picea mariana; assembly: GCA_032191745.1. Taxonomy (NCBI): domain Eukaryota; kingdom Viridiplantae; phylum Streptophyta; class Pinopsida; order Pinales; family Pinaceae; genus Picea; species Picea mariana. The sequence goes on from JASDQU010012510.1 coordinate 104,335, forward strand.
TAGAATGACCTACGGGTTGCTTGGCTAAACATTGCATTTGTACTATTCTAGAACATATGCAGATTCTTCATTCCCTGTACTACAAATAGCAACCACATTTTCGCGATATACAAATTGATAGAAGGAACTACCGGTTGTTTGGCTAAACATTGTATTTTTATTGTTCTAGAACATATGCAGATTCCTTATTCCATACTTGGGCACTTTTTGGATCGCAGGTTCACGGCTTGGCAGGCTAAAAATTAATTATCTATTCTTTCGTGTCCTACAAATAGCACCTACACTTCTGCAATATACAAATTTACAAGTGGGATTCTGGAAATAGCCTCTATATAAAGTATGGAATGAGAATTTATACAGCATATGCAGATTCCTCATTCCATACTTACGTAGTTTTTGGATACTGGATTCACGGCCTGGCAGATAGAAAATAGAGTCTCTATCATTCTGTCTCCTACAAATAGCACCCAGATTTCTGCGATATACAAATTGATGGTGAGAGTTGTGGAGATGAGAATCTATATAAAGTATCGACATGAGATTTTATAGAGCATATGCGGATCATTGTTTCCATATTTAGGTAGTTTTTTTATCGCAGGTTCACAGTATGGCGGGTCGAAATCGTTCCCTGTCCTACAAATAGCACTGAGATTTCTGCGACATACAAATTGACACGAGTCACCATGGGATTCTTGGCTGAACATTGCATTTGTTTTGTTTTAGAGCATATGCACATCCCTCATTCCATACTAGGGGAACTTTTTTGGATCACAAGTTCACAGGCGGGTGGACTGAAAATTAAGTATCTATTGTTTCGTATCCTACAAATAACACTCACACTTCTGTGATATACAAACTGACAGGCCTATGGAAATAATCTGTATATAAAATATGGAATGAGATTTTACACAGCATATGTGGATCACTAGTTGCGTACTTAGGCAGTTTTTGGAGCACGCATTGCCGGGGTGACGCACCGAAAATAGTCTATTGTTTCATCACCTACAAATAGCATCCAAACATCAACGATATACAAATTGACAGGTGGACTTGGGTTGCTTCGCTGAACATTGGAGTTTTATTGTCCCGTTGCGATCCCGTATCAATTTCATCGATAGCGATTTTTTTTTATTAGGGACTCTAGAGCTGTCTGCGACATATAAATTGACATGAGTCGCTATCGACTGATTGGCTGAACATTGCATTTGTATTGTTCTAGAATATATGCAGATCCCTCATTCCATACTTGGGTAATTTTTGGATAGCGGGTTCGCAACTTGGCGGGCTGAAAATTAAGTATCTAATGTTCTGTATCCTACAAATAGCACCCACACTTTCGCGATATACAGATTGACACGCGAACCTGCGGACAAAGTTTGTATATAAAGTATGAAATGAGATTGTATACAGCATATGTGAATCACTAATTTCATACTAATTGACAAGTGGACTTGGGTTACTTCGCTAAACATTGGACTTTTATTGTGTCATTGCGATCTCGTATCAATTTCATAATTAGCAATTTTTTTTTATCGGGGGATTTGGGGATGGTAGGCTGGAACTTGAGAATCTATTGTTCCACACTGTACAAATACATTGTTCTACAACATATGCAGACCTATGGGTTGCTTGGATGGACTTTGCATTTGTATTGTTGTAGAACATATGCAGAGTCCTCATTCCATACATGGGCACTTTTTGGATTGCAGGTTGGCGGCCTGGCGGGCTGAAAATTAAGTATCTATTGTTCCGTGTTCTACAAATAGCAACTACACTTCTGTGATATACAAATTTACACATCGTCTTGTGGATATAGCCTTTATATAAAGTATGGAATGAGATTTTATACAACATATGCAGATTCCTCATTCCATACTTAGGGAGTTTTTAGATCGTGGTTTCGCGGCCCAGCTGACCGAAAATAGTGTCTATTTTTCTATCTCCTACAAATAACACCCAAATTTCTATGACATACAAATTCATAGGAGGAGATGCGGGCTGCTTGGATTTACAGTGCATTTGTATTATTCTAGAACATATGCGGATCCCTCATTCCATAGATGGGAATTTTTTGGATCGTGGGTTCACGGCCAGGCAGGTTGAAAATTAAGTATGCAAAACCCTCATACTCACAAGTGGACTCAGGTTGCTTCGTTGAACATTGGACTTTTATTTCCCCGTAGCGATTCCGTATCAATTTCATAATTATCAATTTTTTCTATCGGGGGTTCTCGGGTTGGCGTGTTGGAAATTGGGCCTCTATTGTTCCTCACTATACAAACACATTGTTCTAGAACATATGTGGATCCCTCATTCCATACACGAGCACTTTTTGGATCGCGGATTCTGGACCTGGTAGGCTTAAAATTAAGTATCTATTGTTTCACGTTCTACAAATAACATATTCACTTTCGCGACATAAAAATTGACAAGAGGACTTGTGGACATAGTCTCTATATTAACTATGGAATGAGATTTTATAAAGCATATGCAGATTCCTCATTCCATACTTCGACAGTTTTTTGATTGCGGGTTGGCGGCCTGGCTAGTTGAAAATAGAGTCTCTATTGTTCCCTCTCCTACATATACCACTCAGGCTTCTGCAATATACAAATTTCCAGGAGGACTCGGGTTGGTTTCCTGAACATTTCACTTTTAGGCAATTTTTGGATGGCGGGTTCGCGGCCAGGCCAGCCGAAAATAGAGTCTCCATTGTTCCCTCTACTAGAAATAGCATCCAGAATTCTGCCATATACAAATTTACAAGAGGAATTGGGTTGGTTCACTGAACATGGCACTTTTATTGTCCCGTAACAATTTTGTATGTATTTCATATTTAACAATTTTTTTTGATCGGAGGCTGTGGGGCTAGCAGGCTGAAAAATGGGCATCTTTATTTCAGGCTCGCAGGCTTAAAATTGGGACTTTATTGTTCCGCGTTGTACAAAATCTACCCACAACTCTACGATATACAAATTGACAAAGGAACCTGTGGGCTGCCTGGAGCAACATTGCAGTTTCATGGTTCCTTGTCCTCCGAATAGCGTTTGGAGATCCGCCATATACATATTGACAGATGGACTTGATAGCTACCGCATTAAATTATTAAAGGATGTTAAATCGCTTATTCTTAAAAGAATCAAGGAAAGAAAAGATTTTTTTTTTTTAATTCTATAACCGCAAGCATAACAAGGACCAATTTGAATTTTAAGGGACTATTGTTCATATGATAGCACAATTGGATTTCACACACTAAATATTTGTTGATTTCAAGTTATTCCAGGATATTAATCTGACTAACTTCATCGAATAAGAAAAAATGCGAAAACAATGACCAATTTTTATTTTAAGAGCCTCTTGTTTGTATGTGAGGACAGTCATAGTTCGGACACTATATATTCGTCGATTTCAAATTATTTCAGAACAATAGTTTGACCAAGTTCATTGATGAAGGAAATCTGCTAAAGCAAGTGACAGTACAATTGCGTCACAATGCCATAGAAATTACCAGGTGGATCTGTGTCCCAACAGGCTAAAGAAAAACAATTATACTATTCGGTGTCCTCCAAGGAACAGCTGGAGTTCCAGGGTATACAAATTGACAGACAAAGCAGATAACCAGAAACCAACCATACTTTAAATAGTCCATAAGAAAGTTCCCAATAGGTTCCATAGAGCAGAACCCATCGACCTTTGCACCAAACAATTTGATATACAATGAAAAGACGTTGCCGCATTTGTTTTCTGTTGAAACGAACTTTCATCTGGATGTTGAACAAATATTACAGAGAGACGTGAGGTATTTTCATTTCCTCTCAAAGTTTCATGTAATTGTTTTCCCCCCTTTTCAGCCGATATGAAAAATTGCATTGTCCTCATTTAACGTGAATTTTCTTTGTATCCGAAGCTGCCACGGCATGTAAACACTGCTTTTCTTTTTCTATAGATATGTTTCATATGAAAACTTTGCCAACTCAGGAATCACATTTTGTAACAGTGGTTACCTGATCGTACAGGTCATGGTTGTGTTGCCCACGGTTCGAATAACACCACTGAGAAAATGTCCATAAATATATGGACATTTTTCACCGCATCGCAGACAATCAATCGTATAATCAGTTATCAAAGCGTAGGCAGAGTCAGCGAAATGGCATTTTGCACAAACACGCTTAAAGGGGGTCGAGAATACATTGGCTACAACTAAAAGACCTTCAACCTGGGAATGCAAGCAAAGGAATTAATACATTGAACAATATAATACACAACTGCATCCCAGCCTCCCCTTTAAAAAAAAAAAAAGAAAATTAACAGTTGCGGAAATTTGTTGAAAGCTATTTTTATAAGCAAAGCGAGGATGATTTTGTAAATGTATACACACAAAAATTGTAGAGATAGCTAGCTTCTCTAGATCCTTTACTGTATCTACTCGTAACTCTGTTACAAACGTTGACTGGGTTGTCCGGAAGATCATTTCTCTAGCATCCTTCTTTTTTGTTATATTTTTGAACAACATAAGTGGAATCTGCCCTCTATGGAATTGTTGCTATATTGGCGAAAACAAATCTGAATACGTATCAAACAATTGTAGCTGCAACATGGAACAGTGCAATATTTGTGTAACTTATTCGACATACATGCAAAAGTGAAAGTAAACAACAAAACTGAATATGAAAAGTGGTACCATTGCCTTCTTGTTGTCCGACTCTCCATACTTTATATGGAGAATGCGTTGCGACCCAAACTTCCTGGACAGTGTGACAATAGCCCCAATCGTTCCCATTGGGTAAATATCAGTGCTCTCTACAAGTTTCCTAATAGTCGAGTCCAGGAGGAAGAGGTATTCTGAAAAAATCGAAGGAATGTTTTCCACAATTCTCTTTTCGTTAACCGAAATAATTCGATCGCAATCACCATGGTCATATACTATTTTCAACAATATATTAAAATTTGTAATGGATATCCCATTACGCAACAATATCTTTTCTTCATGTTTTTGGACAAGTTGTGGAGGAACAGTCAGTGTGACTGTCATCATGGCATCATTTTCTATCATATCAGCACTCATAATGGGTCTACTTTTGTTTTCCTTGTCCAAGTAGGTGGTGTAGACAACCATTATGTCCCCGATGAACACCTGTCCAATTTGGCGGTTGTTCAAGGCCTCTATTGACAGTACTTTGGATGTCATAACTCTAGACCTGAAGACATTTTTTGAACAGGAAAACTAAAGTGAAAGGTAGTGTGCTACAAGTACACACATACATTTGATGAACTATGGAGCCAGAGTTTTGCAATGACACCTCTTAGTCTGTAGAACATGCAACAGGTTTGGCGTCTCGCTCGTACTTGTTGATACTTCTTACGACATGCAAACCATGTACTGCAGATGGTATCAACATATTCTCCATGCCATAGATGAACATATAGCCCAGGAAATTTTTCTAGTAAACATAGTAAGAAAAGAGCGCATGCATCTTTACCTTTGGCCTTGTCGGTCCGTCGATGTCTGGGATGACTGACTGCTCATGGCCGTCTCACTAGTCCAACTTTTTCTGATGCAAGCATTTTCATATGGACATTAGGACTAAGCAAATATATGCATTCTATATTATATGCCTGCACCCGGTTTGTATCTTTAATTTGTCGACACACTTGGTATACTTTTTAGATGATTGTACCACATAACCCTCTGCTACTGCATAGAAGAATTCATCTCCCTATCAAAGCAACATGTTTTTTCCAATGCAGTAACGCAGAAGATGAAATCGACAAGAAGGAAAGTTAGTTTGAAAACAAACATGTAAAAAAAAAATAAATGGGTCTATTTACCCGCCAAAGAGTCCTTCGTCCTGTCCATCCACTCTATTTATTTAAATGCATCAATGCAACACAAACACAATAGAAATGCACTAGCATAGTATGCAGGAATAAATGTATGCAACCAAGAAAACTTACCATGTTGGAAGGCACGAAACTAGCTTAACACATATCCAGACCATAAATGAAATACAAAACAACGCAATATGAAACAACATCACGAGCATGCACCTTTTTATATCCTCTTCAGTCGATGTAGTCAAGACTCTCTCCTTTTCTCCAGCTACTCTGTTTGTTTCAATTTAGGAACCCACAAAATTTAATGAACATCAATGGAAGCTAGTATTCAACGAAGAACAAGCAATATGTACATAGATCAAAACTGACTCAATGAACAGTCTACAAAGGCAGAAACATGAACCTTTGCGCTTCTCTATCCATGGTTGTAAATGCGTACAATTTTTTTCCCTGGCCAAAATATATTACAAGGCACAAAATATCACGCAACTGCATAGCCGCAGCTAAACGATTTTTGATTTTCCCTGCGAATTTATCCACATATGCCCTCTAGCCATGTTCTGTAATGACCCAAATTAAGTAATTTATTAAAGATTTCAAAGAAAAATTAGTTAAAGAAAAATAAGCAAGATTAACTGTGTTATAATCAAACTGAAGAGTTCATTTAATGAACTGTGAACAGAAATTAAATGAAAAGAAATAAAATAAGGCAAAAGAGGGATGGCGTGGGCTGCCAAAGGTGGCGT
>JASDQU010012511.1:38178-48444 GCA_032191745.1 Picea mariana
GTTAGTATTTTTTGATGATATACTAATTTATAGCAAGTCTTGGGAGGATCATGTGCGACATGTTGACAAGGTGCTACAACTAATAAAGGAGAAACAACTATATGCCAAACCATCCAAAAGTTTCTTTGGAGTAGAGGAGGTAGAGTATTTGGGTCATATTGTATCTCATGAAGGTGTCAAGGTAGACCCTAACAAGATCAAGGCCATGATGGACTGGCTGATTCCCAAAACATTGAAGAATCTTAGAGAATTTTTGGGTTTGACAGGTTACTACCGCAAGTTTGTTCTTAACTATGGAAGAATGGAATCACCTTTAATGGCACTAACTAAGAAGGATGCATTTTCATGGACTCCAGAGGCAACTAAATCTTTTGAACAACTTAAAGAGGTGATGTGTAAAGATCTTGTCTTGACCACTCTATACTTCACAAAAACCTTTANTATCTTCAGAAGAACAACAAAAATTGGTAACCAAGATATTGGGTTATGATTTTGAAATCCTCTATAGAAAGGGGAAGCAAAATGTTGTGGCAAATGCACTCTCAAGAAAGGATGAAGATGTTGAGGCCTTTCTCTGTGTTATCTTGATCATCCAGCCCGATTGGATAATAGAAGCAAGGGATGAATGGAAGAATGACGAAAAAGTGTGGACTCTCATTCAAAGCTTGCAGCAGGATTCCAGTGCATCAGATATATTTACATGGAAAAATGATTCACTATGGTACAAAGATCGCTTATAATTATGTAAGAACTCCCAACTCAAACAAAAGGTACTATTGGAATTGCACACCTCTCCAGTAGGAGGGCACTCGGGATTTTTGAAAACCTACCATAGAGTTAAGAAGGATTTTTTTTGGGATGGCCTTAAAACTGATGTTCAAAGGGTTTTGGCAGAATGTTTGGTTTGCCAACAAAATAAGGTGGAAACAATTAAGACCCCAGGTCTTTTACAACCATTATCCATCCCAAATCAGCGCTGGGAGGAGGTTTCCATGGATTTCATCACAGGGTTACCAAAGTCTAAAGGAAAGAGTGTAATCATGGTGATTGTTGATAGTCTGACCAAGTACGCACACTTTTGTGCACTCTCTCATCCCTTCAAAGCTAGTACAATTGCCACCGCATTCATGGAGACAGTTCAAAAGCTACATGGCAGCCCAAAGATTATTGTAAGTGACAGAGATCCCATCTTCACTAGACATTTTTGAACATAATTATTTTCTTGTTTGGGTACTCAATTGGCTCATAGCTCATCCTATCATCCTCAATATGATGGACAAACCGAGATAGTGAACAAATGTCTAGAAGGCTACCTTCGTTGTTTTGTCTCTGATAAACAAACACAATGGTTCAAATGGTTACCCTTGGCAGAATGGTGGTATAACACTTCCTTTCATACTGCAACAAAAATGACACCATTTATGGCACTTTATGGATACCACCTTCCTTCCATCACTTCTTCTCTAAAATAAAAATCTAAGGTTCAAGCAGTGGAAGATCACATCGAGAATCAACAACAAGTTCTCCAAATCTTAAAGGACAACCTAACCATGGCACAAAATTGCATGAAACAACAAGCAGATCAACATCGTAGTGAAAGAAGTTTTGAAGTAGGGGATTGGGTGTTTTTAAGACTACAACCATACAAATAGATGTCCCTCAAGCAAGCCAAGAATGATAATAAATTATCACCAAAGTACTATGGCTGTTATAAGGTGTTGCAAAAGATTGGTACTATGGCATACAAACTGGAGTTGCCTGCATCTTCATGAATACACCCAGTTTTCCATGTTTCATGCTTAAAGAAGGTTGTTAGCGACAAGATCCCAGTTCAAACTATATTGCCAAAACTTGACGAGGAAGGAAAAATCATATTGGAGCCTGAAGCCATCACTGACACAAGAATTTGCTAGCTGAGGAGTAAATCCATTTCAGAGTATCTCATTCAATGGAGGAAACTATCGACTGAAGATTCCACTTGGGAAGATGAGTCTTTTATATAGAAGCATCCAGAGTTACTCAAGTGTTGCAGACAACACTTGTCTCAAGGGGAGGGGCATGTTAATCCCTAATATTGGCTCATTACCCCTTAATTGGGGCATATTATATTAGTAATGTTATTTTATTTATGTCGGCTTTAGGCCATTAGTTGTAATTATACCTCCTAGTCTCCTATATATACCAAGGAGAGATTTTAATTTTGAATCATCTTGTACTTAAACATTTAAGTGGGGTAAAAGGAGGTGACCCCCTCAAAGAGGCTTATTATCTGAAATTATCTTTTTTTCAAGGCATTGAGTACCTTTTTTGAGGTTTTTCTATGCTATATTGATATTTGGTTCTTAACAAATCAAGTTCTTCTGACTACCGCTATCGACAATGAAATGGAACGAAGCCCCCTTTACCCGCATCTATGAGTGAAAGAGGAGTTATGCTTCCTCTATTTCTTCTGGTTCACTTGGATGAACTTTGTGTTAGAAAAGCAGGATCATGGAGCAATAAAATAAAATAAATGCGGAAATAAAACACAGAAGATACACAATACAATAGAGACAGATATACGTGGTTCACCCAGTGTGGGCTACGTCCACCAGATAAATTGTTAGGTCCTTCCTTTATTATTATCCAACAAATGAAGGGATACAACCTACAACAAACCCGTTGTAACTTCCTCTTTATTCTCTCACGATCTCCTCACTCAAAATATAATATTCGCAATAATCCATAGCCGCAATAAATTTCCCTCATAAAAGAGGGTTTCCTTCTAGGGAAAAAAACCCTAACAAAACTTATGCCTTCAGATCTGTGACCTTATAGTGAACGGTCTAGATTTACAATGAAATTACAATATTCATTTACAAGGAAAAATTTTCCTTCGGGGGTTTCGCCCCCGAACCCTCTCTTTCCCTCGGACCCCATAGAGGGGATAACCCCTTTCTACACTCCTATGTGTGGAGGAGTGTACATTCTTCCGAGGGGTAAAGTATCCATTGGGTATAAACACGGCTGAAAACAAAGACCTCTTAATCAGGAAGATAATCAAGCTCCACAACCAACAGTCTCCCACTTGGAGAGTGATCTCAAAAACTCCATCGATGTTGTATCTACTGCACTATGAACCTTCTTGGACCTGGAAATTTTCTCATCTTCACCTTCATGCTTGAAGACCAATTGAAACTGAGAAAGAAATTAGTTTCTCCCTAGTTACTCCCTTAGTTAACATGTCTGCAGGATTCTGGCTAGTGTGTATCTTTTCCAACTTCAAATGTCCATCTTCCAAGATGGATCGTATGAAATGGTACCTGAATTGTATATGCTTAGTCTTTGAATGGAAGGTTGAGTTCTTTGCAAGAAGAATGGAAATCTCACTATCATAATACAACATGTTATTCTATTGCTTCCTTCCCAATTCCTCCATAAACCTCTATAACCAAATCATCTATTTACTAGCCTCTGTAGTAGGAACATACTTTGCCTCTGTTGTTGAAAGTGAAACAACCTTTTGCAGTTTTGAAATCCAACTTACTATTGTTCAACCTACAATAAAAACATACCTTGTGGTGATCATCCTGCTATCTTTATCACCTGCCATATCAGAATCAACATATCCCTGTAGAATAGTGTCTGAACCTAAAAAACATAATGCATGACTAGCAGTACCTCTCAAATACCTGAGAATCCACTTTACTGTTGTTGGCCCTTGACCAAGTTTTGGAGAACCTTGGTCATGTTTGACCATTTTTGGGACTTCGACAGGCTGGTCGAAGGCGGAGCTTAAGGCGAAGCGGAGATCGCAGGATCTCATCCCCTTTTTAGGGAATTTTTGGGTTTAGGGTTTATGTAATGGGTATGGGGATGTCAGCCCATGGGTTTACCCATGTTTAGGCCCCTTTTGTAAAGTATAAATAGAAAGCTAGGCGATGTAAGAATAAAAAAGTGGGAAGTGGTGAATGGTCGGTGTGATGTTGAGACTTGTAGAGCATACTTGCAAATGCTTCGTGCATACTGTGTTTTGAGACTTGTAGAGCTAAGTGCAAGTCGTATGTAGTGCTTTGTGCATAGACTATGTAAGTCTCTGTGTTGTAACCTAGCTCGGGGAAGGAGGGTCTGGCGAGGTGTGCATAGATATCTTGTCCTATGCGGAGTGGGTTCTTGTGGCTCTATGCTTGTGGAAGATTGACAAAAGATAATAAAAGAAAAGAGTTGGTGGATGTAGCCCCACACTGGGGTGAACCACGTATATCTTGTGTTATGGTTGCTTTGTGCTTATGATTCTTATATGATTGTTGTGATTTATGCTTAAGTACAATGATATATGATTAGATGCATTTGGTAATGATAGCTTAGTGCTTAGTGATGTGAATGAATGATAGATCTTATCTATTTCTATTTGTTGAGTGCTTGGATGTATTAGATTTGATTAAATACTACGTTGTTATATAATTAGGGTTTCGACCTGTGATGTGAATGAGGGTTAAATACTAATGAATGTTAACTACTAAGTGCTTTGTTAGAGTGTTGTAATCACATATCTGTGTCCCAGCTAGGTTGTAGACACTTTAGTCTTGCAACCACCCCTGCCTCTACCTCATGTGAGACTTCATCTTCTTCGCAGCTGTTGCTGAAAGGGTCGGTAGTTAGGGCTTTGTTGGTGCGTTGTTGAAGCGTTGAACCCTAGGTATACCCCTCTGTGCCAACAAATGGTTTCGTTACTGGGACCTTAAATTGTGATTTTTGGGAACTGAAGAAAAGGGAAAGCTTTGTGCGTAGATCTATTGCTTTAGTGTGTAGTATTCTACTTGACTGTGAAGCTCTGTGCTAAGAAAGGAATCAGATCTGAAGAAAAGACGTAAGATCTTAAAGCTCTGTGTTCTGAGAAAGGTAAGATAAGTGAAAATTTTTGTTTCGAAAGAATGGATCTAGTTATGTCTAATAGATTTTGTCCTAGTGTGAAAACTAGGGCACAGCTAGAAGAAATAAGATATGAAATGAATAGATCTGATAGAAATAGTGAAAGATATGTTATTCCTATGCATAGAAAGAATGTTTGGACTAACAAATGGATGTAGGATCCTAGAAATAATTGTTTGCAAGTTAGTTACTGTGATCCCAGTGTGCAGTATAGGAAAGGTTGGGGATCATTTAAAAGAAAGAGAGGATTAACTCTTTGTTACAGTTGCAGAAGACTGGGACATCTTGCTAAGGAATGCCCTGGTAGAGGTCCTAGTTGTCTTTGTTGTAAAGCTATGGACCATGAAGTTTTGGATTGCCCTAGAATGATTGCTAAAGTTGAAAAGATGAATATGAAACAAGAAAACCATGAGACAGGCCAATAAACTAAGGATATGATAGAACCCCAGAAAGAATCAGAGATTGCATTATTACAGATGAAAGAAACCCTGAATGATCACAGAGACATCAACTTATCAGAGGTGTTAAAATAAAAAGAGTGTATAGATGCAAGAATAGGAGACTTCGACATAGACTGTGTTCTGGATGAGGAAACACAGGCAAATATCATGACAGAAAGAACTTGGGAAATTTTGGGAAAGCCTGTTATGGTTCCTTCATTGGGAGGAATAGGATTATTTAAAGGAAAGTTGATAACCCTATGTGGAAGACTTACTCAGATACCTATGAGTGCTCATGGAACTTTGACAGAGGAAGAATTTGAGGTCATTAAGTTTGTTGAGGATAGTGCCCCATTTGCTATTTTATTAGGAAGAACTTGGATTGAAAAAGATCAGATACGAAGGAAACAAGAAACGAAATATCTAGAACAGAAAAAGCAAGAATTAAGAGATTTCATGGCTAGAAGAATAGCGCACTTACTAGACGAACAAGAGGACAAGTCGAAGCTACTGAGGACTAGATATCTGGATGTCGAAGTTGAAAGAACACAGGAAGACTTGAAACAATTGTCCATACAGGAGAGTAGAGCACCTACTCCCGAAAGAAAAGAAGTATTACTCTTGAACGACCCTCAGTAGTGTGAAGTTACTATGCCAAGGGGACATAAGAACAATAATGGAAAGAGGAACCCGGTGACTCAAATCACAGGGAAGAAGGCCAGAAAGCTCAGCAAGAAGAGAACAAAGTTAGAAAAATTGCAGGAAGTTCCAGAGAGGACTTCGCAGATCGAAGGTTTACAAAACTTGAACTTCGTTGGGATATCAGAACAATGAAGATTGGCACTTCACCATGGCGAAGTAATATGACCATTGGAGGCATCTTGACCATTAGCCTGACGCTCCAGAATGACTCGAACTACAGTTATGGCCAGAAAGATCGCCATTAGACTGTTGGGACCATGCCATAACGGATGGAATTGCATTGACTAAGGCGTCCCTACCCATTAAAGGAATTTGTTACGCTGTTAGCTATTTATCTCATCGAGCATTGCACCGAGAACACTTCACTTTTGCAAATAGTGATTATTCGAGCCCACATAGAACTAGTTGCTTTCGTGTTGTGCCTATTGAGACCTCGCCACATGTTCTGTTACATTGAGTATTTGATCACTGACCCGATCTCGATCATGCATGTCGGGTTATTTTAGCGCAGTAGAGAAATCCGTCGAAGCGATCCTCATAGACCTCATGGTTGAGAATTTCATGTCTACCATAGTTCAAGCTTCATCAACGAGAGGAGTGCAAGCATCCCCGTCAACTTCTTGTGGATTTGGACCATCCTGAGCTGCGACCGAGAAAAGAACCAAGCATTGTGATGAATTGGCAAATGTGAAGCTCATCCCATCCATCCTACCCGACTATATCCCACCTTTGGCTGGTGCGGTTAGTCATGACAGTGTCCCGAGGGACTTGGACTACACCTTGATTACTGTGTACCTCCCGAAGGGGATGCGCACAGTAGGACCACAGTTATGATAGATTATGACGTTGAAGATCAGTGACTTCAACTTGGGAGATTGCAAGAACCATGGAATGCTCACCCCGCATAAGTATTTGACCAAGACCAAGGGGAAGAAGTCGAAGATCATCCCCCAGCCATGGAATATGGACATCGCAAGGTCCACTATCATGAACGTGATGAAGATACCACACTTTGGAAGGCATCCGGAGGTTAACACGTGCATTAAACTCATGCTATCATGCTTCCATGGCGGTTATCTGTGGCTGGACAAACGCATCACCATAGATCCGGCGTTGATCCATTGGATCACCGGACTGAGCATGCAAGGACAAGACCCGCAAGACTTTTATCTAGGGAAGGATGCAGATCGTGCCCTGGCCCAGAAAATTAAAGATACCTATGGCGATGTGGAGAAGGGGATGCGAGGCTACAAGGTAGCCTTCATTCAGAATGGCATAGTGCGCCTAGCCTTCCAGTTGATTGTTGGTAATCTAGTAAGGAAGAACAGACCCACGCAAGTCACGGGGTTTGTTGTTGACCTCGCGGGAAAATGCGTGGAAGGACTACAAATGAACTGGGTGAGTTACCTCATCAACTAGTTTGAACAAAACTGTTGTGAAGCTCAGGATTAGGGCTATGAGTTTCATTTTAATTGTTTGTTGATCCTCATCGTGTTCATTGCTTGGGAGATGCCAGAAGGTGCGACCTTCCCTGAGATTGAGTCATCTAAACCCTTAGCTATGAAGTTTACTACGCTCTGGTACTCGAGAGACATGGCTAAGAAATGGCAATCTAATGCGGTGTTCCACACCTACTACCTGCAGTTGAAGAGGGATATTGAGTCTTTCCCTCGTATGACGTCAAACACCTTGCACAGGTTCAGAGTATTTGTGAAGTTYTGTGTAGATAGGCATTTTATTTATATCACTGTGTGCGGAGATGAAYATAAAGAAGAGCGCTAGTCTTATTACAAGATCATAGAGGAGGACATGGAAGAAATAACTAAGGAATGGCCTGCAGAGTTCCTTATACCAATCGACCAGGMAGAACTGTCCGATCYCGACCTCATCGGAAGTCTTGTGGTTACTCGTGAAGAGTATGATGCACCCAGGAACAACATAAGGAAGAAAAAGGAAGAGGTACAGAAGCTGAACATCGCATCGGAAGAGACTGCTTCAGATTCACCTAGAGGAGGAGGAGGTGATGAAGTAGACAAGGAAGATAACAATGGGGAAGAAGACAAGTAGAATCAAGGTGAAGTAACACCGCCTAGGGATCCCCTTGATGAAGCAGAGACCTCCAAGAAAAGAAAGGTTTCCCCCACAAAACCTACATCGCGGAAGAAGTCAAAAGCCAATAAACCACAGATGCAGACTGTACTCACGATGGATTACATAGATTTCATCATCATTGCTATCTCAGATACCTCCGAAGATATTTTACAGCGCAATGAAGCCAAGCAAGAAACCATGTATGACCGGATTGAAGTAGATATGAAAGGGGTACAAAAGTCCCTCTACTCTAGCTGCGCAGTGTCTATTGAACCCTCGTCAGCAGAAGGAACAGAGTTGGGATATGAACCTGCCTAGCTACGTCGAATAGCAGATGCGACCGAAGCTTGCCTTCATCGTATTCAGGAAGAAAAAGAGCAGGCCACAGAGGCCCTGAAGCAAGCACAAGAGGAAGCCATAGAGAAACATCGGGTTGCACAGCAGGAAAAATGTGACATCCAATCCAAGTTTGCAGAGGATAGAGCGTAGATCTAGAAGGAGAAGGAACAACTACTTGCAGAGCAGATTGGAGTTAAAGAAGCAGTCACTAGAGAACTTCGCTCTGTGATGGGTTTAGAACAGATGGAAGAAGACCCAGTAGAGGATCAAGTGGCGAAGCTTGCTGAATCCATTCAACAGCTCCAACAGAGGGTAGCCAAACATGAGTTACAAGTCGTGCCAAGCACTCTGCAGGAAGTGCGAGACCTGAGAGAAGAAACTGTATGGAGCGCAGTCCAAAGAATCAAGGCATTGGCCTTAGAATGTAAACAACTTAGCAGTCGAAGTGCGCATACTTATGAGCGTATTGCAGAGGACCCTGAACTAAGGACACTGGAGTCACAGCTCCAAGAGGCCAAGCAACAAGAAGCGACGGTGCAAGCACAGTTGAAACCTCTGTCAGCGGTCGAGAGAATGAAAAGGTCCCAGGAACAACACATGGTTTAGCAGCAGATCCATGCCATACAGAGCAAGGTCATGGAAGTGAATCAATGACTCCACCCTTTGCAGAACAAATCTTGCATACTGTTTGAGGAAATTGAAGGAAGAGGTGCAGAACTAGAACAAGTAGTCACCACAGTAGAACAACACTTGGAAGGACCTGTGATGGAGAAGATTATTCAGGAGTTCATCGAGCAGGAAGCTTTGGCGAAGAAACAGGTCAAGGAAGCTCGATCCAAGCTTGAGGCATTCGAGGCAGAGTTCCCCAGATCAGAGTGACTCGGGATGAGTCACAGGTGAGTGTTGGGGGCCTATTAGCCCTTGACCAAGTTTTGGAGAACCTTGGTCATGTTTGACCATTTTTGGGACTTCGACATGCTGGTTGAAGGCGGAGCATAGATCGCAGGATCTCAACCCTTTTTAGATCATTTGTGGGTTTAGGGTTTATGTAACAGGTATGGGGATGTCGGCCCATGGGTTTAACCATGTTTAGGACCCTTTTGTAAAGTACAAATAGAAAGCTAGGCGATGTAAGAAGAAAAAAGTGGGAAGTGGTGAACGGTCGGTGTGATGCTAAGTGCAAGTTGTTATGAATTCTTCGTGCATACTGTGTGTTGAGACTTGGAAAGCAAAGTGCAAGTCATTTGTAGTGCTTTGTGCACAGACTGTGTAAGAATCTGTGTTGTAACCTAGCTCGGGGAAGGAGGGTCTGGCGAGGTGTGCGCAGATCTCTTGTTCTATGCAGAGTGGGTTCTTGTGGCTCTGTGCTTGCGGAAGATTGATAGAAGATAATAAAGAAGAAAAGAGTTGGTGGACGTAGCCCCACATTGGGGTGAACCACATATATCATGTGTTATGGTTGCTTTGTCCTTATGATTCTTATGTGATTGTTGTGATTTATGCTTAAGTACAGTGATATATGATTAGATGCATCTGGTAATGATAGTTTAGTGCTTAGTGATGTGAATGAATGATAGATCTGATCTATTTCTATCTGCTTAGTGCTTGGATGTATTAGATCTAATTGAATAATGCGTTGTTCTGTAATTAGGGTTTTGACCTGTGATGTGAATGAGGGTTAAATATTGATGAATGTTAACTGTTAAGTGCTTTGTTAGAGTGTTGTAATCACATATATGTGTCCCAGCTAGGTTGTAGACACTTGAGTCCTGCAACCACCTCT
>JASDQU010012511.1:49540-60463 GCA_032191745.1 Picea mariana
TTCAGAACTGGACGAGGAAGGAAAAATCATATTGGAGCCTGAATCCATCACTGACACAAGAATTCGCTAGCTGAGGAATAGATCCATTTCAGAGTATCTCATTAAATGGAGGAAACTACCGGCTGAAGATTCCACTTGGAAAGATGGGTCTTTTATACAGAAGCATCCAGATTTACTCAAGTGTTGCAAACAACACTTGTCTCAAGGGGAGGGGCATGTTAAGCCCTAATATTGGTTGATTACTCCTTAATTGTGGCATATTATATTAGTAATGTTATTTTATTTATGTCGGCTTTAGGCCATTAGTTGTAATTATACCTCCTAGTCTCATATATATACCAAGGAGACATTTTAATTTTGAATCATCTTGTACTTGAACATTTAAGTGGGGTAAAAGGAGGTTTCCCCCTCGAAGAGGCTTATCATTTGAAATTATCTCTTTTCAAGGCATTGAGTACCTTTTCTGAGGTTTTTCTATGCTATATTGATATTTGGTTCTTAACAAATCAAGTTCTTCTAACTACTGCTATCGACAATGAAATGGAACGAAGCCCCCTTTACCCGCATCTATGAGTGAAAGAAGAGTTCCACTTCCTCTAGTTCTTCTGGTTCACTTGGCTGAACTTTGTGTTAGAAAAGCAAGATCATGGAGTAATAAAATAAAATAAATGCAGAAATAAAACACAGAAGATACACAATACAATAGAGACACAGATATACGTGGTTCACCCAGTGTGGGCTACGTCTACCAGATAAATTGTTAGGTCCTTCCTTTATTATTATCCAGAAAATAAAGGGATACAACCTACAACAAACCCGTTGTAACTTCCTCTTCTTTCTCTCATGATCTCCTCACTCAAAATATAATATTCGCAATAATCCATAGCCACAATAAATTTCCCTCATAAAAGAGGGTTGCCTTCTAGGGAAAAAAACCCTAACAAAACTTCTGCCTTTAGATCTGTGACCTTATAGTGAATGGTCTAGATTTACAATGAAATTACAATATACATTTACAAGGAAATTTTTTCCTTTGGGGGTTTCACCCCGGAACCCTCTCTTTCCCTCGGACCCCACAGAGGGGATAACCCCCCTCTACAATCCTATGTGTGGAGGAGTGTACATTCTTACGAGGGGTAAAGTATTCATGGGGTATAAACATGTCTGAAAACAAAGACCTCTTAATCAGGAAGATAATCAAGCTCCACAACCAACAGTCTCCCACTTGGAGAGTGATCTCAAAAACTCCACCGATGTTGTAGCTACTGCACTATGAACTTTCTTGAACCTGGAAATTTTCTCATCTTCACCTTCATGCTTGAAGACTAATTGAAACTGAGAAAGAAATTAGTTTCTCCCTAGTTACTCCCTTAGTTAACATGTCTACAGGATTCTGGCTAGTGTGTATCTTTTCCAACTTCAAATGTCCATCTTCCAAGATGGATTGTATGAAATGGTACCTGAATTGTATATGCTTAGTCTTTGAATGGAAGGTTGAGTTCTTTGCAAGAAGAATGGAAATCTCACTATCATAATACAACCTATTATTCTATTGCTTCCTTCCCAATTCCTCCATAAACCTCTGTAACCAAATCATCTCTTTACTAGCCTCTGTAGAAACAACATACTCTGCCTCTATTGTTGAAAGTGCAACAACCTTTTGCAGTTTTTAAATCCAACTTACTATTGTTCAACCTACAATAAAAACATACCCTGTGGTGATCATCCTTCTATCCTTATCACCTGCCATATCAGAATCAACATATCCCTGTAGAACATTGTCTGAACCTAAAAAACATAATGCATGACTAGTAGTACCTCTCAAATACCTGATAATCCACTTTACTGTTGTTGGCCCTTGACCAAGTTTTAGAGAAACTTGGTCATGTTTGACCATTTTTGGGACTTTGACAGGCTGGTCGAAGGCAGAGCTCAAGGTGAAGTGGAGATCGCGGGATCTCGTCCCCTTTTTAGGGAATTTTTGGGTTTAGGGTTTATGTAATGGGTATGGGGATGTCAGCCCATGGGTTTACCCATGTTTAGGCCCCTTTTGTAAAGTATAAATAGAAAGCTAGGCGATGTAAGATTAAAAAAGTGGGAAGTGGTGAATGGTCGGTGTGATGTTGAGACTTGTAAAGAATACTTGCAAATGCTTTGTGCATACTGTGTGTTGAGACTTGTAGAACTAAGTGCAAGTTGTATGTAGTGATTTGTGCATAGACTATGTAAGGCTCTGTGTTGTAACCTAGCTCGGAGAAGGAGGGTCTGGCAAGGTGCATGCAGATCTCCTATCCTATGCAAAGTGGGTTCTTGTGGCTCTATGCTTGTGGAAGATTGACAAAAGATAATAAAAGAAAAGAGTTGGTGGACGTAGCCCCACACTGGGGTGAACCACGTATATCTTGTGTTATGGTTTCTTTGTGCTTATGATTCTTATATGATTGTTGTGATTTATTCTTAAGTATAGTGATATATGATTAGATGCATTTGGTAATGATAGCTTAGTGCTTACTGATGTGAACGAATGCTAGATCTTATCTATTTCTATTTGTTGAGTGCTTGGATGTATTAGATCTGATTGAATACTATGTTGTTCTGTAATTGGGGTTTCAACCTGTGATGTGAATGAGGGTTAAATACTAATGAATGTTAACTGCTATGTGCTTTGTTAAAGTGTTGTAATCACAGATCTGTGTCCCAGCTAGGTTGCAAACACTTTAGTCCTGCAACCACCCCTGCCTCTACCTCATGTGAGACTTCATCTTCTTCGCAGGTGTTGCCGAAAGGGTCAATAGTTAGGGCTTTGTTGGTGCATTATTGAAGTGTTGAACCCTAGTTTTGCCCCTCTGTGCCAACAAATGGTTTCGTCACTGGGACCTTAAATCGTGATTGTTGGGAACTGAAGAAAAGGGAAAGCTTTGTGCGTAGATCTATTGCTTTAGTGCGTAGTATTCTACTTGACTGCGAAGCTCTGTGTGAAGAAAGGAATCGGATCTGAAGAAAATACGTAAGATCTTAAAGATATGTGCTCTGAGAAAGGTAAGATAAGTGAATCTTTTTTTTTCTAAAGAATGGATCTAGTTATGTCTAATAGATTTTGTCCTAGTCTAAAAACTAGGGCACAACTAGAAGAAAGAAAATATGAAATGAATAGATCTGATAGAAATAGTGAAAGATATGTTATTCCTATGCATAGAAAGAATGTTTGGACTAACAAATGGATGTAGGATCCTAGAAAGAATTGTTTGCAGGTTAGTTACTGTGATCCCAGTGTGCAGTACAGGAAAGGTTGGGGATCATTTAAAAGAAAGAGAGGATTAACTCTTTGTTATAGTTGCAGAAGACTGGGACATATTGCTAAGGAATTCCCTGGTAGAGGTCCTAGTTGTCTTTGTTGTAAATCTATGGACCATGAAGTTTTGGATTGCCCTAGAATGACTGCTAAAGTTGAAAAGATGAATATGAAACAAGAAAACCATGAGATAGGAAAAGAAACTAAGGATATGATAGAACCCCAGAAAGAATTAGAGATTGTATTATTACAGATGAAAGAAACCTTGAATGATCACAGAAACATCAACTTATCAAAGGTGTTAAAAGAAAAAGAGTGTATAGAAGCAAGAATAGGAGACTTTGACATAGACTGTGTTCTGGATGAGGAAACACAGGTGAATATCATAACAGAAAGAACTTGGGAAATTTTGGGAAAGCCTGCTATGGTTCCTTCATTGGGAGGAATAGGATTATTTAAAGGAAAGTTGATAACCCTATGTGGAAGACTTACTCAGATACCTATGAGTGCTCATGGAACTTTGCCAGAGGAAGAATTTGAGGTCGTTAAGTTTGTTGAGGATAGTGCCCCATTTGTTATTTTATTAGGAAGAACTTGGATTGAAAAAGATCAGATACGAAGGAAACAAGAAACAAAATATCTAGAACAGAAAAAGAAAGAATTAAGAGATTTCATGGCTAGAAGAATAGCGCACTTACTAGATGAACAAGAGGACAAGTCGAAGCTACTGAGGACTATATATTTGGATGTCGAAGTTGAAAGAACACAGGAAGACTTGAAAAACTTGTCCATACAGGAGAGTAGAGCACCTACTCCTGAAAGAAAAGAAGTATTACTCTTGAACGACCCTCAGTAGTGTGAAGTTACTATGCCAAGGGGAGATAAGAAAAATAATGGAAAGAGGAACCTAGTGACTCAAATCACAGGGAAGAAGGCCAGAATGCTCAGCAAGAAGAAAACAAAGTTAGAAAAATTGCAGGAAGTTCCAAAGAGGACTTCGCAGATGGAAGGTTTACAAAACTCGAACTTCGATGGGATATCAGAACAACAAAGATTGGCACTTCACCACGGAAAATAAATATGACCATTGGAGGGGTCTTGACCGTTAGCCCGACGCTCCAGAACAACTCGAACTACAGTTATGGCTAGAAAGATCACCATTAGATTATTGGGACAACGCCATAACAGATGGAATTGCATTGACTAAGGTGTCCCTACCCATTAAAGGAATTTGTTACGCTGTTAGCTATTTATCCCGTTGAGCATTGCATCGAGAACACTTCACTTTTGCAAATAGTGATTATTCAAGCCCACATAGAACTAGTTTCTTTCGCGTTGTGCCTATTGAGACCTTGCCACATGTTCTGTTACATTGAGTATTTGATCACTGGCCCGATCTCGAGCGTGAATGTTGGGTGATTTCAACACAGTAGAGAAATCTGTCGAAGTGATCCTCATAGACCTCATGGTTGAGAAGGTCATGTCTACCATAGTTCAAGCTTCATCAACGAGAGGAGTGCAAGCATCCCCGTCGACTGCTTGTGGATTTGGACCATCTTGAGCTGCGACTGAGAAAAGAACCAAGCATTATGATGAATTGGCAAATGTGAAGCTCATCCCATCCATCCTACCCAACTATATCCCACCTTTGGTTGGTGAAGTTAGTCATGATAGTGTCCCGAGGGACTTGGACTACACCTTGATTACTGTGTACCTCCCGAAGGGGATACGCATAATAGGACCACAATTATGACAGATTATGATGTTGAAGATCAGTGACTTCAACTTAGGAAATCGCAAGAACCATGGAATGCTCACCCCACATAAGTATTTGACCAAGACCAAGGGGAAGAAGTCGAAGATCATCCCCCAACCATGGAATATGGACATCACAAGGTCCACTATCATAAACTTGATGAAGATACCACACTTTGGAAGGCATCAGGAGGTTAAAACATGCATTAAACTCATGCTATCATGCTTCCATGGCGGTTATCTATGGCTAGACATACGCATCACCGTAGATCCGGCATTGATCCATTGGATCACCGGACTAAGCATGCAAGGACAAGACCTGCAAGACTTTTATCTAGGGAAGGCTGAAAATTGTGCCCTAGCCTAGAAAATTAAAGATACCTGTGGCGATGTGGAGAAGAGGACGCGAGGCTACAAGGTAGCCTTCATTCATAATGGTGTAGTGCGCCTAGCCTGCCAGTTGATCGCTAGTAAGCTAGTAAGAAAGCACAGACCCACGCAAGTCACAGGGTTTGTTGTTGACCTCATGGGAAAATGCGTGGAAGGACTACAAATTAACTGGGCGAGTTACCTCATCAACCAGTTTGAACAAGACTGCTGTGAAGCTCAGGATCAAGGCTATGAGTTTCATTTTAGTTGGTTGTTGATCCTCATCGTGTTCATTGCTTGGGAGATGCCAGAAGGTGTGACCTTCCCTGAGATTGAGTCATCTAAACCCTTAGCTGTGAAGTTTACTACGCTTTGGTACTCGAGCGACATGGATAAGAAATGGCAGTTCAACGTGGTGTTCCACACCTACTACCTGCAGTTGAAGAGGGATATTGAGTCTTTCCCTCGTATGAAATCAAAAACCTTGCACAGGTTTAGAGTATTTGTGAAGTTTCACGTAGATAGGCATTTTATTTATATCATTGTGTGCGGAGATGAACATAAAGAAGAGCGCTAGTCTTATTACAAGATCATATAGGAGAACATGGAAGAAATAACTAAGGAATGGCCTATAGAGTTCCTTATACCAGTCGACTAGGCAGAATTGTCTGACCCCGACCTCATTGGAAGTCCTGTGGTTACCCGCAAAGAGTATGATGCACCCAGGAATAGCAGAAGGAAGAAAAAGGAATAGGTACAGAAGTTGAACAACACATCGGAAGAGATTGCTTCAAATTCACCTGGAGGAGGAGGAGGTGATGAAGTAGACAAGGAAGATAACAATGGGGAAGAAGACAAGCATAATCAAGGTGAAGTAACATCGCCTAGGGATCCCCTTGATGAAGCGAAGACCTCCAAAAAAATAAAGGTTTCCCCCACGAAACCTACATCGCGGAAGAAGTCAAAATCTAATAAACCATAGATGCAGACTGTACTCATGATGGATTACATAGATTTCATCATAGTCGCTATCTCAGATACCTCCAAAGATATTTTACAGTGCAATGAAGCCAAGCAAGAAACCATGTATGACCAGATCGAAGTAGAGCTGAAAGGGGTACAAAAATCCCTCTACTCTATCCGCGCAGTGTCTACTGCACCCTCGTCAGTAGAAGGAACATAGTTGGGAGATGAACCTGCCCAGCTACGTCGAATATCAGATGTGACCGAAGCTTTCCTTCGTCGTATTCATAAAGAAAAAGAGCAGGCCACAAAGGCCTTGAATCAAGCACAAGAGGAATCCATAGAGAAACATCGGGTTGCACAGCAGGAAAAAACTGACATCCAATCCAAGTTTGTAGAGGATAGAGCACATATCTAGAAGGAGAAGGAACAACTGCTTGCAGAGCAGATTGAGTTAAAGAAGCAGTCACTAGAGAAATTCACTCTGTGATGGGGTTAGAACAAATGGAAGAAGACCCAGTAGAGGGTCAAGTGGCAAAGCTTGCTGAATCCATTCAACAGCTCCAACAAAGGGTAACCAAACAGGAGTTACAAGCCATGCCAAGCACTCCGTAGGAAGTGCAAGACCTGAGAGAAGAAACTTTCTGGAGTGCAGTCCAGAGAATCAAGGCATTGGCCTTAGAATGTAAACAACTAAGTAGTCGAAGTGCGTAGACTTATGAGCGTATTGCAGAGGACCCTGAACTAAGGACACTGGAGTCACAACTCCAGGAGGCCAAGCAAAAAGAAGTGACGGTGCAAGCACTGTTGAAACCTCTGTCAATGGTCGAGAGAATGAAAAGGTCCCAGGAACAACACATGGCTTAGCAACAAATCCATGCCATACAAAGCAAGGTCATGGAAGTGAATCAGTGACTCCAGCCTTTGCAGGATGAATCTTGCATATTGTTTGAGGAAATTGAAGGAAGAGGTGCAAAACTAGAACAAGTAGTCACCACAATAGAACAACGCTTGGAAGGAACTATGATGGAGAAGATTATTTAGGAGTTCACCGAGCAGGAGGCTCTGGCGAAGAAACAGGTTAAGGAAACTCAAGCCAAGCTTGAGGCATTCGAGGCAAAGTTCCCCAGATCAGAGTGACTCAGGATGAGTCACAGGTGAGTGTTGGGGGCCTATTAGCCCTTGACCAAGTTTTGGAGAAACTTGGTCACGTTTGACCATTTTTGGGACTTCGACAGGTTGGTCGAAGGCAGAGCAGAGATCGCGGGATCTCAACCCTTTTTAGATCATTTTTGGGTTTAGGGTTTATCTAACGGGTATGGGGATGTTGGCCCATGGGTTTAACCATGTTTAGGACCCTTTTGTAAAGTACAAATAGAAATCTAGGAAATGTAAGAAGAAAAAAGCGGGAAGTGGTGAACGGTCGGTGTGATGCTAAGTGAAAGTAGTTATGAATGCTTCGTGCATGCTATGTGTTGAGACTTGCAAATCTAAGTGCAATTCATTTGTAGTGCTTTGTGCACAGACTGTGTAAGGATCTGTGTTGTAAACTAGCTCAGGGAAGGAGGGTATGGCGAGGTGCGCACAGATCTCCTATTCTATGTAGAGTGGGTTCTTGTGGCTCTGTGCTTGTGGAAGATTGACAGAAGATAATAAAGAAGAAAAGAGTTGATGGGCGTAGCCCCACATTGGGGTGAAACACATATATCATGTGTTATGGTTGCTTTGTGCTTATGATTCTTATGTGATTGTTGTGATTTATGCTTAAGTATAGTGATATATGATTAGATGCATCTGGTAATGATAACTTAGTGCTTAGTGATGTGAATGAATGCTATATCTGATCTATTTCTATCTGCTTAGTGCTTGGATGTATTAGATTTGATTGAATACTGTGTTGTTCTGTAATTAGGGTTTTGACCTATGATGTGAATGAGGGTTAAATATTAATGAATGTTAACTGTTAAGTGCTTTGTTAGAGTGTTTTAATCACATATCTGTGTCCCAGCTAGGTTGTAGACACTTGAGTCCTGCAACCACCCCTGCCTCTACCTTAAGTGAGACTTCATCTCCTTTGCAGGTGTTGCCAAAAGGGCCGGTAGTTAGGGTTTTGTTGGTGTGATGTTGAAGCATTGAAGGGACCTAGGACATGTATTTTATCTCGTCCTGTGTCTTGGGACACATTTCCTTAGTTAATTTGAAATGGTTGGCCAAAGGTGTACTGATTGGTTTTGCATTCTACATTCTAAACCTCTCCAACGCCTTCTCTATGTACTCACCCTGAGACAATGTCAATTTGTGATTTTTCATGTCTCTTGTTATTCTCATACCAAGGATTTTATTTGCAGCACCCAAATCCTTCATCGCAAATGAATTAGCTAATTTCTTCTTGAGCACATTTATATTTTGCATATTAGACCCTACAACAAGCATGTCATCTACATACAATAGTAAGATAATATAGCTTCCATTTTCTAGCTTTTAAAATAAACACAATGATCAGAATGACATCTACTATAACCTTGTTATGTCATAAACCTGTCAAACTTCAAATACCATTTCCTTGGAGCTTGCTTTAGGCCATACAAGCTCTTCTTCAACCTCCATACCAAATTCTCCTTCTCTTTGACCTCATACCCCTGTGGCTGCTGCATATAAATCTCTTCCTCCAACTCCCCATGGAGAAAAGTTGGTTTTACATCTAACTATTCTAAATGCAAATCTTCTACTACCACAAGACTTAAAATAGTCCTAATTGAATTCATTTTAACAACAGGAGAAAATATTTCATCAAAATCTATACCTTTCTTTTTTGCAAACCCCTTTACAACAANTCTTCTTCCTTCAACTTGTAAACCCATTTATTCTGCAGTGTTGTTTTTCCTGCAGGAAACTAAACCAAATCCCAAGTCTAGTTGTTTACCAAGGAATCCATTTCCTCTTTCATTCCCTTCTGCCACTTCTTTTTGGTGTCTACCTATATTCTCTCTTCATAACATTCTGGTTCACTAGAATCCGTCAACAATAAATAATACAATGAAGGAGAGTATCATGCAGGGGTCTACTTAACCTGGTAGATCTTCTAACAACACTTGTAGGAGTTTGAGGTACATGTTGATCCTATTTTTGTACATTTTGATTTTGTAGTACCTTTGGAATTTTGTTTTCAGTGGTCTCATCAAGCACTGTGTATTCTAATTTTTCTTTTTCATGTTTCTTTCCCTGCAACTAATCTTTGCACATGACCTTCTCATTTAATATGACATCTCTACTCCTAATGATTTTTTTATTTTCATAATCCCATAAGCGATGACCAAAATCATTAATATTGTATCCAATAAAGGTACACTTCTTGGATTTTGCCTCAATATTTGTTCTATTTTATTTATCAATATGGACAAATGATTCATAAACGAAAGTCTTCAAAAAGGAATAGTTTACCTTTTTACTTGTCCATGCCTCCTCTAGAATTCTACCATCCAAAGAGATTGAAGGTCCTTTGTTTATTGAGTAAACAATGATATCTACAACATCTGCCCAGAAATGTAAGGGAAAACCAACATGCAATCTCATACTCCTTGCACGCTCCATGATTGTCATGTTCATCCTTTCTGAAAAACCATTTTCTTGTGGTGTTCCTGGAACTGTCTTCTCTCTATGAATCCCATGGTATGAACAGTAATCATCAAACTCCTTGCTGCAATATTCACCTCCATTGTCTGATCTGAGACACTTCAACCTTTTTCTTGTCTCATTCTCAACCAAATCTTTCCATTTCTTAAAAGTATCAAAAACTTCAGATTTTTGTCACATGCAATAAACCAAAGTGTTTCTAGGTGCATCATCAATAAAAGTAACATAATAATGAGAGACACCAAGAGATGATACATGAATCGGTCCCCATACATTTGTATGCACAAGATCTAACCTTTCACTCTTCTTTTCTTTTCTGACTATGATAAATCTGACTCTCTTATGTTTTCCATAATCACAATGCTCACAGAAATCCAAATCAATTTGTTTAAGATCTAGAAAAAAATTTCTTTTTTGAAGTATATGCATCCCCTTCTCACTCATGTGTCCAAGCCTATCATGCCACAGTGTTGTATCCACTCCTGTAGAAGCTAAAGAGATAGAAGAGTCAGTATTAGCAGTACATAAATACAATGTACCTACCTTCTCTCCTTTTGTTATCACTAATGATCCTTTGGTGAACTTCCATGCCTTATCTGTAAATATGGATATACAAATTTCACTTGCCAACTGCCATGTTGAAATTAGATTTTTCCTTAGATCTAGAACATGTCTTACTTCTTTCAACAACCATTGGCTTCCATTGCTTTGTTTTTTTTTTACCTTTCCCATTCCAACAATTTTGCATGGTGCATCATCACCTAGATGAACCTGTCCAAAATCACCTTGAACATAATCTAGAAAATGTTTCCTATGGGGTGTGTCATGAAATGAAGCCCCTGAATCTACTACCCGAGACTCGAAAATATTATCTACATAAAAAATCAAAGAATCTTGTAACACATCACCTA
>JASDQU010012511.1:72406-108527 GCA_032191745.1 Picea mariana
ATTCTTCACTACTATTATGTTACAATGGTACAATGAGGGTGTCTATATCCATTTTCCCTCTCGGACTCTAAACGATCAAATCTAGACTTAAAATCCTATCTACGAGCATTAAATCTATTAAATGCCGACTATCTACCAAAGGACGAGAGCTTAAAGGCTCAAGGTCCAATACAATATACAATGCACCTTCATAAATGGTTCATTAAAGACTTGCGCTACAATCCCAAAGTATTTTCAAAAATTTGGGTTGGTTTGTCCAACTGATCTCCGCTTGATATGCTGGCTCACTTGATGAGTTGGCGATGCTCCTGCATCATTACCATAACTTTAGATATTGATTAGACTAGCTTTGTTTTATGTTGCTTGCTCGGGTGGGCACTTGGAACATTGTCTTTTGCCTTTAGCCGGAAGGATGAAAGGAAGTTTTACTTACAGCGGAGCAACCACCACCTAGTCGTGGGATCTCAGAACTGCCTTCTTGGATTTACGAACTAAAAGACTCGGGATATTAGATGGTAGGGCTTGGGCACTTAGACCTTTGCAATGACGAATATGTTTTAGAAACTAGAAAAAACAAGACCCTATTTTCTTTTTACAGCGTGTTTTCACATATAATATTGTTTTTGGGAAATAAAAGAGAAAAAAGGGAGGGCTGAAATCGATGAAAAAAGATTTGAAAGGTTCGAAAAATTCTCTCAAATTAGGCATAAATTGCAAAATTTCTAATATAAATTATTATTTCACAAAGATTCTTCGATGAGTAGTCTAGCCTACCACAAAGAAATTTGAAATATAGAATCTCGCATGATCTGACATGTCTTATTGCATTAGTAATGAAGAATATAAAATCCTCTAATGAGATCACAATCACTATATTCGGTAAGGAAGCAGCCTACCTACACGAATCTACCCTTATCTACCCATCCATGTAGTTTATCGTCGGGAGCTCCGGGTTCACTTATAAATTCCTTCCTGACCATTGCCGACATAGCTTCGTGGCTCTTAAACAATCTTTTCATTTCCATCCTGAACATTGCCATTATATAACTTGAAAATAAAAAGGTCAAGTCTTCAGGTAAGGGTCAAGGTTAACTCCAAGGCCAGGGGAGGATTACCATCAGGGGAGGCTAAGCTTACAAGGAGGGCAGGGTAGGCAGACATGGGAGTATCGCAGCCCACAAGTCTACCATCCATTTATACCTAAAATCTACATGGTTTGGTTCCCCTAGTCTACCATAACTATTGTTCATACCTTATTTTCATTGATAGAGAGGCCATATGATTTGGGATACTGCTATATACGTTATTTAGGTGCTAGATTGCCTACTATTGAAACTATATCATCCATATATATTGCAGTAATAGAACTATTGGTCTAATCCCGATCACTGTAAAGACTTGGAAATAGATAGTTCCGATCCAACTACCTAAGCGATGGGAATTAGAGGAGGGAGGGGAAGTGTTGTACCTTTTCGAACATCGAAATGCATTTGAACGATCTTAAAAGCCATTTGAAGTTATGTCAGTCATATTATTGAGAAAAAGGTCATCCGGTCATACAAGGAAGAGGCATGGCCAAAGGATGGTCAGGAAGGGTGTAAGGTTTACCCGTTTCTCAGGTATGACCCCGCTGAGTTGATCGGCTCCCTCCTTCATCCGCTAATTGTCTCCCTCCTTCAGAATTCTATCAGACCCTTACCGTACTATATATCAAAACCTTACCTACTTAGGAAATATGAGCTAATAAAAAAATCCTGGATGGAAAATGACCCTAATAAACCCGGCCTTATGGGTTAAGGTAATTTGTGTATGTCTTTACACTAGAGATGTGAAAGAGTTTGAATGACACGAGGAATGAGGGAATTCATGTACATGTCTTTTTGGTCCTTGAATCCAGGCTATAATCATACTGGTTGTTAGTCTTTCTGGCTGATCTTGCTGGATGGTACGACTGGCTGGGGTGGATGGGAAATTCACTAGTGAAAGGATGGCCTATCGGGAAACGAATTAGGATTTTTGTGTCCCTAGTTCCTTCCCCTTTCCTTTGCTTCCCGTATTCTCTAGCTCTAGCTCTAGCCTTACATTTCAAAGTAGAATAGGTATGCAAGAAAGCAAATTATTCCCGCTGACTCTTCAACCCTTGGCCCAAAGCTCATCAACTAGTAGTGGAGTGGGGGATTTTAGGATATCTTTCCTTCCTCAATAGAAGGAGCTACCATGATAGATAGAAGATAGATAGAAGTAGCTACCATGAGAGGAGATATTACTTACAGAAATAAGTTATTATCATCAGAGATTAGAAGTAGCTACCATCGGAGATCCTTAGATACAATACACTATTTATTAAGGTCACTTTATTCGTAGCTATTCCGAGATATCATTTCCTAGTTTCCTAGCTAGTCATTCAAGTAGCTAGTCAACGAAAGAACATAAGTTGATACCATCAGAGATAGAGATTAGAAGTAGCTACCATCAGAGAGAGATCACTGCCAGAAGTAGTACTGTAAGGAAGCACTATTACAATAAGAGTCTCCCCTAGCTGAGCAATAGTGCTCTTCACTACATACCCATACACCAAGCCCTCGTCTCTATTCACTATTCAAAGGTATATTATCCTTTATATTGTTCCTTCCCTTTATAAGGTAGAGAATCCTTCTTCACTTTGACTCGCAATCAGACTAGATTCTCGCGTAGGAAAGCACTTTATTACTCTAATAGGTAGCATATGGCGATGAACATTCTTTTAGCAAAATAAGCCTATTACTAGATTCATTCCTTTCTTACAGGAGAGGAGAAATATACAACAACAGGAGAGACACGTTAAACACTTTCCGGTTAAATAACTTCCGCAGACAAAGAACTTCCTCAGACATACGTCTTATCTAGAGTCTACCATTAGGAGTGGGACAAGCAATTTTTCCTGCAACTACGATCTATAGTTCCTTTCCCTACTCGCCTTCCCATTCATTATGCTTTCCTTTACTTACCATTACCGTTAAACACCTTCCCCAGACATACTCGTTATCTATAGGGAGAGCTTCATTAGAAATACCTTATTGGACACCGATGGATTTTCATACAGTTTATCCAATGTGTCCATTGACTCCTTCGTTGTCTTTTATTTTGAAATATTGAAATCAACCGATGCTTATAGGCTCAGTCGTATTTTTCCTAGTGTCTTTCCATCAAGAACCTTCCATTCTTCATCCTTCATCGCCATCGACTTCTTTACTATTCCACCCAATGGTAGGAATAGATCCTTCTAATATAAATAATCTTCCATCTACATCTTCCATAACTGGTAGTTTTGGCCATTAAATTTCTCGACCCTAAACTTTCCATCTTCCACCATTGCTCCCACTTGAACCAGGAACCCTCTTTTCCTGTGAGTTACCTTTTGCTCTAATACCAGTTGTTAGAAAAATAGGATCGTTGAGCGATAAAATAAAATAAATGCGGAAATAAAACATAGAAGATACACAATATAATAGAGACACAGATATACATGGTTCACTCAGTGTGAGCTACGTCCACCAGAGAAATTGTCAGGACCTTCCTTTATTATTATCTAGCAAATGAAGGAATACAACCTAAAGCAAACCCATTGTAACTTCATCCTCTTTCTCTCACATTCTCCTCACTCAGAATACAAAATTCGCAATAATCCATAGCCGCAATACATTTCCCTCATGAAAGAGGGTTGCCTTCTAGGGAAAAAAATCCTAACATAACTTCTACCGTCAGATCTGTGACCTTATAATGAATGGTCTAGATTTATAATTAAATTACAATATACATTTACAAGGCAATTTTTTCCTTCAGGGGCTTCTCCCCTAAACCCCCGTCGGGGGCCCTCTTTCCCCTGGACCCCGTGGAGGGGGTAACCCCCCTCTGCAATCCTTCGCGTGGAGGAGTGTACATTATTCCATGGTGTAAAGTATTCATGACATATAAACACGGATAAAAACAAAGACCTCTTAATCAGAAATATAATCAAGCTCCACAACCAACACTTTGGTGGTAGCGACCATGGCATTGGGTTCAACATCGATAATCCGCTACCCTCCTTTAGGATTTGACTTGGAAGCGTTCAGTTTGGCCATGAGTGACTTCTAGGAGAGACATTCTTTGGTGTTGTGCCAAGGTATTTTATTGTACTCACACCATTTTCTTGTGTCCTTCTTCGTCTTCTCATTTCCCTTCTTGTGTTGTGGCTTGGAATGGTTGTCCTGAGGGCGGCCATCTCGACTTGGTCCCTTGTTGTGTGAATTGGGGCCACCTTTTCCCTGCTTCGGCTGTGAGGGGTTTGCATATCCAAACTCTCGCCTTTTCTTCTTAAATTTCTGCTTAATCTTGACAACATATCTATAAGTCGTGCTGAGTGAGTCGATGTCCAGAAACTCAATTTATGTTTGAACGTATCTATGCAAACAGTCGTGATATTTGAGCACCAAATGACGGTCATATTCTTTGATACCCAATTTTGTGCGCAGGGTATGAAAAATATTGGTGAAATCTGGTATTGTCTAGTCCCTTCTTGACGCAGGGTGGTCCATCTGGTG
Source organism: Picea mariana (assembly GCA_032191745.1). Classification (NCBI taxonomy): domain Eukaryota; kingdom Viridiplantae; phylum Streptophyta; class Pinopsida; order Pinales; family Pinaceae; genus Picea; species Picea mariana. The sequence continues at coordinate 76,969 of JASDQU010012511.1, forward strand.
TACTGGTCCTCGTAGCTTCCAATGGGGTAGTATTGCTCTTTAATGGCATCCTAAAAGGAATCCCATGTAGGGGCCACCACAAACATTGCAGATTCCTCTACGGCCCTTTACTCAGAGTAAGTATCCCACTAGTCTTTAACATGGGGAATGGCCTTGAGGAGTGCAAAAGTGATCTTTTCCCTATCGGAAAAAAATGTGGATTGAAAAATNCAAGTAGATTCAACCATTTATCTACAACATCCGCATCTATCAGTCCTTCAAATAATGGAATATCAAAATTTACATGTACCTTGAAGGGGGTTGCATGGCCGCTTGATGAAGATGCTTCTCCTGTGGGCAGTCATTGAAGGATCTGCACGAAGTTGTCCATAATTTCGTTCCTTTTTCACACAAGGACTTCCTCAAGCAACATTTTAATAGGATCTCTTGCTCCATCATCTTTCTTTTCATCCCCCATGGGTTGTTGTTGGGCTCATCACGACCAATCTTGCAATGGCTCGATTGGTTTGAGTCCCAACTTCTTGTACCCATATCTTGTTGGGGACATGCACGAAGAAAAATAAATGAAGAGCATACCACTCTGATACCACTGATCCAGATTTAGGAGGGAAACGAACTGATTAACATATTGAATACAATAAACATGGAGATATGAAGACTAACATAGATATCCAGTGAACAATATCTTCTATCGAATAATGAAATTGGCTGAAACTGCAGAACTAAAACACTTGCTCGAATGGTGGTAGTTATCTCTGAGAATGGATGTGGCTGCTACATGCATCCATCTAAGAAGAATGAATTACAATGAGGCTCTAGAGGCCTTTTTGATTTACTCATGAATTCCAAAACCCTAGACATCCAAAAACCTAACCCTAGGAGGTGAAACATCGAAAGTCACATGGGCCCCTATGGGTAAGTTGGTACCTCAACTTCCCTAGGTCGTAAATTTTGCATACAACCTCTGTTTTAGGCACGTGATAGCCTATTGAAAAGGTCTTTCAGAGAGCTACACATTCCACTATCAAACTCTGACATCGTCTATAGTTTGACTATGGTGAGCCAAAAAAACATTGTTTATGCCTCCAAAACGACCCTGGAAGTACAACAAGATGTGATGACATGAAAACATATAAAATAAACCACTTGGATTAGGTGAGAGGTCACCAATATCCACCTAGAATATGTGTAGGGATTCATACATCCCTAGAAGTGTAGAACCCACAATTACAAAGAAGTACAAAAGAACGTGTTGAACTAAAAAAGGACAAGAGGAGTCAGTTGGAATAGGTGGGTGGCAACCAATATCCAAATGGATCAAAGTTTGAGGTAGAAGTTTTGGAAAGTCAGAGGTTACCAGTTTTAAACATTGCTTTGAAATATACACTTACACCTTGGTGGGGTATTCATAAAGAGAAGATTATGAATTGGTATCAATGCAAAATTTTATTGCGCATCAGATTTAGCGCAGAACAAGAGAAGAAATATATGGAGAAATATGATGGAATAGGACAACCCAAAAAACATATAGACATATGTATAACCCAATGGATATTGGTACTACTAGAGTGGACACATCACTTTATTCATACATTGGAAGGAATCCCAAGGAATTGGTATACAAAACTAGATCTGTGCAGAGGAACTGTAAATTGGGAAGATTTGCAGTAGAATTTTGTGATCACATTTGCATTTGAACATGAGAATTCAATGATGGATGCAACATTGAAGTTGATAAAAGAGAAGATATTTGAAGAACTTGAAGTTGAAATTGTTACAAATGATCAAAATCAAAATAGACAGACAATCAAGAAATAGTTACATTGTTACCACGTCACAGAAGATGATCCAACAAAAGAAAACCCATGCGATATTCAGATAACGGAAGTTGAAGGGGAAAGAGAAGTAGAAGGTCCAAAGTTAGAGTCGAATGAATTTGATGCACCATTAAAGATAAAGAAGGTAAATATTGAAATGGAGGAGAATCCAAATATTGCAAGTATTGGTGACTATTGAGATAACCAGACAGTGAAAAGAATAACAGAGTTACTGCGCGAGTATAGTGATTTGTTTCCAACGATGTTTTGATAAATGAAAGGGGTAGCAGGAGAACTTGGAGAAATGAAGATCCCTTTGAGACTAGATGCTAGACCAATAAGACAGAGACCATATAGATTGAATCCAGTATACAAATAGAAAGTGAAGGCATAAATTGATAAAATGTTAGAGGTTGGGATAATAGAACCTATTGAAGAATCTGAGTGGATTAGCCCTATGGTAGTTCAAGAGAAGAAGCGAGGGGGAATAAAGATCTGTGTAGACTTGAGGAAGTTGAATGATGCATGTCTACATGATCCCTTCCCTACTCCATTTACATATGAGGTCTTGGAGAATGTTAGAGGACAAGAAGCATACTCATTTACTCATGGATTTTCAAGGTATCACCAGATAAAAATAGCACTAGAGGATCATCACAAGACTACATTTGCTATAGAATGGGGGTCATATCAGTATACAGTGATGCCATTTGGATTGAAGAATGCCCCTGCTATTTTTTCAAGGGTAGTGGTAGCCACATTTAAGGATTTTATACATAAGTTTTTGGAGGTTTATCTGGATGATTGGACAATATTTAGTTTATTGAAAGATCATGCGGAAATTTTAAGATTGATGCTAGACAGGTGTAGATATTGCCAGATCTATTTGAACATTAAAAAATTCATATTCAACGCACCTTTTGGAATTTTGCTAGGGCATGTAGTGTGTAAACAGGCTCTGTTGGTTGATCCTACCAAGATTGTTATTATTGTTAATTTATCACCACCTAAGTTGGTGCGCCAATTGAGAGTTACACTTGGTCATACAGGCTACTATAGAAAGTTCATAAAGAGCTATGGACAAATTACTATTCCTGTGGAGAAGTTGTTAAAGAAGGATATCAAGTTTCAGACGAATGATGAGTGCCAACAGAGTTTGGACATCTTGAAGGAGAAAATGGTGACATCGCCAATTCTGGTGTTTATAGATTGGTCAAAGGAGTTCCATGTTCATGTGGATGCATATTCAATAGCACTTGGAGTAGTGTTAACACAACCGGGATAAGGTGACATAGATCACCCAATAACATTTGCAAGTAGGAAATTGTCAGAGTCAGAACATAATTGTAACACAACAAAAAGATAAGGTTTGGTTATGGTGTATGCATTGTAGAAGTTTAGAAATTATTTGTTAGGCCAACATTTTAAGATGCTCACAAATCACTCTGCTCTTAAATACTTGGTCAACAAGCCAGTGTTGGGGGGAAGGATATGTAGATGGTTGTTGTTATTTTAGGAGTTTGATTTTGAAGTAATTGCAAAACCTGGAAGATTGAATGCATGGCCTGATCATATGTCCAAGATAACCAATGGGGAGGAACCAAGTAGTTTGGAGGATAATTTTCCTGATGCACAATTGTTTTCAGTGCAGATTGTTGATGAATATTTTGTTGATATCATTGAATTTTTGAGTATAGGATTTTCCCCAAAGGAATATACCACTGCGTAAAAGAAGAATTTGGTGGTTAGAGTTGTAGATTATCAATTTATTGCAGGACACTTGTATAAACTATGTGAAAACAATATTTTAAAGAGATGTGTTATTGAACATGAACATCATATCATCTTAGCAGAAGCACATAAAGGAATAGTTGAAAGAAATTATGTAGGTAAATCTACTGCGCATAATATACTATGCACAAGATTATGGTGGCCATCAGTTTCTATGGATGCAAAGGAGTATTTTCAAGCTTGTGATGTCTGGTAGAGGGTAGGAAAGCCATCCATGAGGGATGAGTTGCCATTAAGACCTCAGATAACTCTTAAAGTGTTTGACAAATGGGCAGTAGACTTTGTAGGTCCAATTAACCCACCAGATAGAAGATCGGGAGCAAGGTATATTATTACAATGACATAATACTTAACTAGATGGGCTAAAGCAACATCAATAAAAGATTGTAGCGTAGAGACTGCAACACACTTTCTATTTGAACATGTAATTACAAGATTTGGATGCCCTGGGATTTTGATGAGTGATCAGGGAACTCATTTTATCAACAGTACCATTCAGGCAATGACTAAAGAACTTGAGATATACCATCAGAAGAGCACTCCATACCATCCTCAAGCTAATGGGACAATGGAAGCATTCAATAAGATTTTGGAGAATTCCTCAATTAAAATTTGCAATGTGAACAAGGATGATTGGGATTTGAAGATACCAATAGTATTATGGGCTTATAGAACTACATGCAAGAAACTCACAGGGAAGACACCTTTCATATTGGTGTATGGTCAGGAAGCAGTAGTCCCTTTGGAATATCTTATACCAAGTATGCACATTGCAACCATTGCAAACATTATAGAAAGAGGCACATCTTAAGAAAGATTGTCTCAACTTATGGAATTAGAAGAAGACAAGATTATGGTCGGTTTCCATCAGGAGGTACAGAAAGCAAAGGACAAATCTTGGCATGATAGACACATCAAGAAGAAGAACTTCAAGGAAGGATATTTGGTTCTCCTCTATGGTAGTAAATACTTACAACACCCAGGGAAATTCAGGATGCATTGGCTAGGGCCATATGAGATAAAGTTTTTCACGGATGGAGAAGTTGTGCAGCTGCATGATTTAACAAGCAACAAGATGCAAGGATTGGTGAATGGTAGTCAGCTGAAACTATATAGGGAAAGTCGATCTAGTAACCCTAAGTAGTTGCAGTGCAAGAAAATACAGTTGTACATAGTGTATATAGTAGAAACTAAAAAAGAAAGAAAAAAATGGGAAAAAGAAGAAAAACACAAAAATATGAAGTAGATGGATAAGTCTTTTGCATGCAGATTAAGATGATACATCGCGCAAAAGATAAAAATTAGTATGGAAAGAAATTGAAGGCAGTGCGCACCAGGGAAAGGTGACTAGACAGAAAAATCTTTGTGTCGAAATAGAAAGTAGTTGAAAAAAGGAAAAAGGCAATGGTCAGAAAAGTACAACACGACAGAGCATTTATGGCACAACGTATAAAAGGGGAAATCGTGCATGGAAAGACTCATTGTGAAGTTGTGCAGAAGAGATATAAGGAAGAAAATTGAGTGCGAGCATGTGATTTCAAGGTGATTTAAAGAATATTCAGAGCAACCCAATCTAGATTTAATAGAATGGAGCCATTGAAGGTTGGAGTTCCCAGCCAAACTACAAGGAAAAGACATAGTTCCATGAGGTTTCCACATGATACAATGGTCAAGGGGGTAAAGATTTAGCCAGAGGGAGTGGTGGATGTGGATGTCATTCCTTCACCAATAATCAAGCCAATGAGTCCCACACTTGTAGAAGAACAATAGGTTCGATCGACAGAGGATATAGAGGTCGATACGCGGGGAGAAACATGAAACCCTAGGACATAGCATAACCCAATGCAAAAACTTGGGTTATGAGCACCACAACAAATGGATGGGGACAACAATGAAAGAACAGAATTGGATGAGCCTATAGAACATGCCAAAGAAGTGAAAAACTATGTTGCAAAGTCAATGCAACAGTTAGAGAAAGTATTGGTGGAAGATGTTACAGGCCTGCAAGATTCAGACGCAGAAGAAGATGAGGAAGATAGCCATGAAGAATTGGCAGGGCCATCAGTAGGACATAAGAGGAGTAGGGAAAAACTTGTCACACAAATGACACCAACCAAGCAGAAGGAGTTAAAACTATCACTACCAAAGATATCAAGTGGAGTTAGAATGGTTGGTGACATGTTAGGGTCTGTAAATAAACTAAGGTATTTTTATCACGATGTGAAAGACATAGAAAAATTCCCAAAGTTTGCACCATAAGTATGCATGGAGAGAAAAGGAGAGGGTCCATCAGGGACTCCTATTTTGGTACCTAAGTAGTGGATTGCAGGTCTTTATAAGTCATGTATCATGAACCTACTAGAGATTCCCCACTTTGGGAGGGGCAAGGATCTAAATGCATGTGTCAAACAACTTTTTGCATTGATACATGAAGGTATTTTATGGATGGAGAGGCATATCTCCATAGATGTAGATTTGATTGCAGAGATCACAAGTTTACTGATAGATGGGGGAAAACCAAAGCACTATTTAGATGACAAGACAAAGGATAAAGCTTTAGCAGAGGAGATGAAGAAGAAATATGGCACTGAGAGAAGGCCCAGGGGAATAATCATTAACCGAATTAGTGAACCAACAACAAGGTTGGCGACGAAGTTGATGGCGTGGAAAATTTTGAGGAAGTTTCCCAAGGAAGAAGCATCTGCGGGAGTTATAGCAGAAATAACACAGTGCACAAAGGGGAATTTACTCAGCTGGGCCCCATACTTATTGAATTTATTCTTGGAAGACTACAAGGATGCACATGATTTAGGCACAGAGTTTCACTACTCATGGTTGATTATATTGATAGCCTTGGTTGGGTACAGAGAGCTGAAGTATAACGGATTTTACCAAAATTAAAAAAAGTGTCACGCAGTGAAGTATACAACATTATGGCCCACCTCATATGCAAAGAAAAGAAAGGAAAAATCTACAATTTTTTCCATGATGCTTGAAGAGATGTAGGATAAGTTAGCTACTACATGGAGAATAACACCATAAGTGGTAAGGGAGAAGTAAGGAATTACAGACTTTAAGGCTTCCAGACACAACATGTGAATCCAGGCCATAAGGGATCCTAAGAAGGAGTGGATACAATTGAGATATTGTGTCATAGGAGAGGAAGTGCAGTGGCAATGAAGGATTGGCCAGAGGAATGGAAGGTGCTAGTGATTCTGAAGAAGGTACCAATATCTAAGAAGCAAGCATAAGTTGGCACTTCAAAGTAGTCCACAAAGTCTAGCAGTGAATACAAGGAAGGCAACATAGCATGCCAAGTAAACAAGGGAAAACACAATAGTTAGAAAGCCAAGACAGAAGAGTACGATCCCAAAGCCTTCAGTGCAGGAGAAAGAGAGTGCAAGAGAACAAAATGGAGGAGCACAAAAAGACATTAAAACTCCTCTACCAGAGGAAAAAGGAGGGGGCAATCTCCCAGACTTAGAGATACCAGTGACAATAGTGCAAACATAAACTCTGCCATTGAAGAGAAAAATGCTACAATCAGTTGGTTAGCACAAGAAGATGAAGGTGCATAAGGGCATTCCCAAGCTCACATTGATAAAAGATGATGCAGAGGTGGTTGCAGAGAAAGTATAGGACTACGCAAAAGAGACATGGGATGATGCAAAGAAGAAAATGGAAGAGATAACCAAGAAGTTGACAAAGGTTAAGAAGGAACTGTAAGAACTACAGCTCACTACAACACAGCAGAACGAACATGCGCAATAACAAAATTCTCAAGAAAGATTAGTTCCAGCACAAGAGACAGTACATACAACATCAATGGAGAGTGAATTTTTTTGCATAACTCAAGAGATGTTACAGGTGGATGAGGAGACAACGTAGAAGACATTAAAAGACATTGATCATTTGGACTTGGCACTACCCAAGGTTCCAACGAAGGTCTTGTATAAACTTCAAGTTAGTCTCGTGCAGGAGATTTAGTCGAGGGCCTGCACAGATGCAACAAGTCTAGAATTGGCCAACAAAGTAAAGAGGACACTAGAGTTGACAATCAATCAGGTGCACTTCAAGAGAGATACAGTAAAGCATAACACTAGAAAAATAGAGCAGAAAGTGGAGGAAGTGTTTAAAACAATTTCTGATAGTGCACAAGAAGGGAACATACCAATAGAGGAGAAGATTGAAAAGATAGTGCAGGCTATAGAGTTTTATAGCAATCATATTACATAATTGAATGAACTCTTGGTACTTGGCACCCCACCAGAAGTTAAAACACAAAGGGAGTGGGAGGTTACAAGTCATACGAAGAGTATTGCGCAAAGCATCCAAGAAATCATAGAGCTATATAAGAGGAGTGCGCAGTTATAGACAGATTTGTAGGAGGACAAAAAAATGCAAGAGATAGACCAAAAAGAGGAAGGGGTAAACACAACACTACAAGAACTGAAGAAAAAATAAAATACAATGACAATCTCGGATAGATTGAGTTGTGCGCAAGAAATGAAGAACTTGCAGGTAGAATTGAAGAGCATACAAGTAGAAAATCAGGCAAGGCAGGTGCAGTTGGAGCCACTGCAAGAAAGCGCAAAGAAAATGTTGACAAATATTGATGAAGCTAAGGTTCAGGTTGAAAAGTTTGGATTGGAGAATGAAGAATTGTTGAAGGATCCTATCACTGTGAAGATTGTGGAGATTGTCGCAGAGAAGAGGACATAGGTAAAATCTAAAGTTGAAGACATTTCAGGAAGGTTCCATGAACTAGAGAAGTCAGTGCAGGAGGCACACACTACCTAAGTGGCTTGGGATGAACCAAAGGTGAGTTTTGGGATCATGTTGGCATAGGCCATTTTAGGGAACAACGCAACAATCAAGGAAGATAGTTAGAAAAAGGACCAGAAAAGGAGCACAGGCCACATAACAGGGAAAAGCAGTGCGAGGAAGCAGGAAATTCAAAGGGATAAGGATGCAGATCAATTGCGCATAGGAAGTTAGAAAGTAGACAAACCTAACTCACTTAGGGTTAGTGCATTAGGGTTTTGGTCATTGTTGTAATGGGTTCTAACCCATTTTTCTAGTATAAATATTTATGGTAAGATCTGAGGAGGTCTAGTCCGAGTAGGAGTTCATGAGATAGTTTTTGGTATGAGATTTTTTGAGAGTTGTGGAGCTAATAGTGAGATTATCTATGAGTCTATTTTTGGAGAAAAAGATATGAATTGTAACTTAGGGCAAGGTCACAAGATGTGGAGCTTGGTGAAATCTTTTCAATCTCGTGAACTATTCTTACTTATGACTTTTTATGTAATGCGTGCAACACAATAACTTGATGAAGATGACTAAAAGAGAGAATAATGTCAGATCTTTGTGGATGTAGCCGAGGGGGGGTGAACCATGGTAAAAAATTGTGTCTTTGTGTGGAATGTTTGCTTTGTTTCTGTTAATTATGCTAAATGAATGAATCTATAGTAGTAAAATGCAACACGCACTAGAACAATTATGATATTTACTGCAGAATGAACTAAAATGAATGAAAATATTTACATAATGGTAGATATGAATGTTAGGTTGTGTTAGAATAATAGATCTGGTATATGTTGAAGTAAAAAACATGTATAACATCCCCACAACAACATCCCTTCCAAGGTTACATACATCTGGGTCCTACAGTCACCCATAAATCCATCTCAAGTAAGACTTCATTATGCACTATGTGCGCAGTGTTTCCTTCTGTTCTCCAAAAGGGCCAATGGTTTTAGGGTTTTGTTGGAAACCTAAAGTAGAACCCAGGTCAGCCCAAACATCCAACAAGAATGTATCACATTCAACCACAAAAGTGTGGATGTCCTACTTCATACCTTCCTAAAAAAAAATGAATGTTTGATCCTTTCATATGTTTTATGAAAGCTAGAATGCCTTGTTGTTGGTGAAGCATGAAGTTCAAAGAGAACAATGTATTTAAAGTGGGGTTTTTTTCTCAAATACATGTGGCCTTTATAGTGAAGCTCCTCATTCTTCCAAGAGTATCCCAAAGATGCATGAGGGTCTTGTTGCAATTGTTGGATTAGATTATAAATTTTGTATCTTGCCAACCATTACTAGAGAACAATATTTAACCAATTGGTTACTATGAAGAAGAGTGAAAAGAGGGACCCGTCTTCTTCATATTTCCTAGAAAGAGCATCAATTAACACATTTTATTTTCCCTTCTTGTAAATGGTCTCATACTCATAGCTGAACATTTTGCTCAACCACTTATGTTGCTCAGGGTATGAAATTCCTTATTCCAAAAAATATTTGAGGCTACGATGATCAATTTTAATTTGGAAGCATTGCCCAAGCAAGTAAGGATGCTAGAGATCCACCACATGCACAATAGCCAACATTTCCTTTTCATAGGTGGATTTTCCCAAGTGTCTCTTATAAATTTGTTTGCTAGTGAAGGCCAAAGGTTTGTTGTCTTGCATGAGAATGGCCCCAATTCCTTTCCTAGAAGCATCACATTTGAAAACAAAAGTATTTGTGAAGTTAGACAATGATAGAACAAGAGTCGTACACATAGCCTCTTTCAAAGCTTGGAAGGATTGCCTAGTGGCCATATTCCAATCGAAAGCATTCTTTTTAAGGACAACAATAAGTGGGGCTGCAATTTTTCCATAATTCTGAACAAACTTGTGATAATATCTAGTTAAACCCAGGAAACCTCTCAAACGTTTAAGAGTTTTAGGATGGGGCAAGTCCTTCATAGCTTCTATTTTCTTAGGATCCACACAGACATCATCCTTAGCAATAATATGGCCCAAGTACTCTACCTCAAAACCTCCAAAGGAACATTTAGACTGTTTGAGAAAGAGTTTGTGTTGAGACAGTAAATGTAAGACTTGATCCACATGGGAAAGATGGGCTTGCCAAGTTTTACTATAAATGAGGATATCCTCAAAGAAGACTAGTACAAGCTGATGGAAGAAAGGGTGGAAGACATGATTCATGAGAATTTAGAAAGTGGAGGGTGCATTGCATAGGAAGAATGGCATGACCAAGAACTCATAAAGGCCTTCATGAGTATGAAATGAAGTTTTGGAAATATCAACCTCCTTCGTACCTATTTGGTGGTAGCTAGAACATAGATCGTGTTTGGTAAAGAATTGAGCACCACTCAGTTCATCCAAATACTCATCAATGATGGGAATGTGAAATTCATCTTTGATCGTAATTTTTTTGAGGGCTTGAAAATCAGGGCACATGTGCCACGTTTCTTATTTATTTAGTACCATGATGATGGGAGAAGAATAAGGGTTGTTACTAGGATATATGACACTCTCAACTAAAAATTATTGAACAATTTTCTCAATTTCATTGTTTTGGGAAAATGGGTGACCATAAGGGTGATCATTGAGATGAATACTACTAGGGATAAGTGGAATGGAATGATCATGGGGGTCACGGGAAGGTGGGATTCCTTGGGGTTGTTGTTATAGCAAGATTTACCTCACCCTATGCAAACTTGCACAAAAGGCCTTTTCCATTTCCCTATGCAGACTTGAAGTCCCTTTTTGTAAATCCTAGAGCTAAAAACATTAGTTTTTCACATATACGCACCCTGCCTATAGTAGAACATGTGTATATGTAGGTTGCACCACTACAGCCCACATACATTGGGATTTGTGCCCAAAATTAAAAAATGGTGTCGGGTTTCCATGTCACGTCATGAGATCCATGATCCTTGACCTTCCATATACTAGAAACGTTCCAACTCGACCCTTTATTTCTACTTGAAGGCTAAAAATAGGCCAAATCCGAGCTATGGAAAGGAGGAGAAGAATTCAACTTTGAGAGAAAAGTTAATCTGGAAAAATTATTCACTTCATATTGAGTTTGCATCCCTTTGTCCTTTAAGTCTGAACATATTGTTCAACCCCCAAGATCTTCCCTACTTGATTGAGAACCTCATTGTCTCTCTTATATGATCTTTCCTTTGGTGGAGGATTGAAGTGGTGGAGGCCCAACTAGAAGGAAATTGGTTTCTCGGTTCTGAACCGTGCCGACACAGAAGTTTGTAATTCATTCAATTCTGTTGATTACATTTTAATAGAAATACTCTTTTCTTGTCCAATTAATATCTTGCAAATATTTGAATTGTTATTCCATGGGCGTATTTGTTGTGAATGTTGATGGATTATGCTATTAAATGTGCTAACATCATATATTATAACCATATTCTTTTGTTTCTTGGTTGTTGAGGACTAGTTGCAGGTGTATTTCTTTAAGTCGAGTGCTCAACGGTGGACTTCATCGAACGTCTGAACGAGGTAGTCCTTTTATTTTATATTGCTAGAATATTTGTTTATATATCGTACTTGAGATTAGAGTTGATTTATGCTATCATTTTTGTCTGTTGTGGTTTTCCCCTATCCATAGAGAGATTTTCCTCTTAACATAATTGGCGACCATACTGGGGATAGAATCTTCTTTTTCAAGGTTTGGAGTGTTTTTCTCCTTAGATTGCTCTTGTTTGTATTGAGTTTCTTGTCGTATGATTGCTTGACAGGATTTGTTCACTTTGAGTCTGAGTTTCTTAGCCTTCTCCTTAGCTTGGTTGTGTTTTGACACATATACGTGGGTTTTTGCCTGGCAGTCGCGTACATACATGTGTTGTCCTTTTGAAATTGCATATATACACACTTTTCCCTTGAACAGCTGTGTACATCACCCTTTGTTGCTTGGTTGTTGGGTAGGTTTTGATGATTGCTGAGTCTTCTTGGGTCTTTGTTATAATTGTTAAGTGTCTGTGTATTGACAGGAAATCTTTCTTTGGTTGAATTTTTGGGCGGGGCCTTTCTCATCATCCTTTACATTTGATTGTCCTTGCATCTTGGGTTGGGTGTTATTGCTCTTTGATATCCTACTTGGTTTGTCTATGTTTACACACATTAGAGTTTTTATATCAAGCTGTTGTTTATCCCTTGCATTTTCATTCCTTTATATTGAAAATACAAAAATATTAGGCATTTTACATTGTTGGCATTTTGATCTTTTGATATTTTGAAGTCTTTATCATTGATCTTAGTACATGTAAAGAAAGATTACATTTTATTTAGAATTGCATAATTGAATTGAGAATTGCATTTCAAAAAGAATATCATTTATTGGGAATTGAAGTTGGGACTTTGCATTGTATTCATATTCATTTATTTTACTTGTTAAGTCATAACATCACTAGTTTCACGACCACACCTTTTTGAGTAAGCACGACCACTAAAAGTAACTCTATAATTTAAAATTGATTAGTAACGATTTAATTTTTCTAGGGTGCACAAACTAGATTAGGATTTAGAGCCTTGGACTAGGATTTTGTGAGTAAACTTCTCCAAGGCTATTAAATCAACATATGTGTATGACTAAAGGAGTGGAGAAATCCATTGTATAATCGGTAATATCAGGAGGCTCTACTTACACCAGAGTTAAGCATGAGGTCGTGTGAGGTTGGTTGAAGGGATATCCCCCCGATACCTTCTTAGTGTCAGATATATTTCTGGGGATCTATTCGTATATGGGGATCTTGCTAGTACCCTTACCTCTGTGAGAGGCGATGCTTTCAAGGTTTCGGGCTTTGTTACCCTCCCCATATCGTGGACTTGACTTAGGACTGTTCGCATGTGCATCAATTATACCATGGTTTCTTAGTTGCTTGACTTAGGTACCACATAGGTTACTTACAAATATTATTCTGTAGGTACCCTGGGTCAGACAAAGGTCGGACAACACACAACCTTTATGGAGGATTACCTCTCCAGTGGGATCTGACCGACTAGTTGTTAAGCCCACGAGGACCCTTATAATTGATTATGATACCTCCAATCTTTAGCAGGGAGTCTCAGGCCCCTCTTGGGTGAGGAATACCTACTTTATAAAGGGAGGCCCCTTTCAGCCACTTTATCTTGTTTGTGTGCATATTGGTTGTTTGATTATTTTTGGTGTGCTCTTTGATTATTAGTTGACCTTAGGATTTTATACCATGCCTTGAGTTGTCATTATCATGGATGGTGGAGTTCCTTTGACTCCCTCATTTACTGTTACCTCCCCCATGACATTTACTCATTTCATGGGGATGAATCTGTTTGCTTTTCATATTGGTATGTAGAATTACGACACTCATTCCATGCCTTGGGTCTTTAATCATTTTCCTATTGATATGTCGAACATGCCTTCACCCTTTCCATCTTCTCCCTTTCATGCTTATATGAATCCTAGTTTTGGATCTGGGGTCACAATGACTCTATTGTCCATATCTTCGTTTGATAGGATTCATGTCCCTCAACCGACTTTCACTGTGGGGGGTTGGAATCTCCCCTCTTACGGATCCAATCCTAGCCACATTTTTTTAGGAACCAGTGATCAAATGGGTATTTATTCTACTTATTACACTCTATACACCTATCCTTCTTCCGCTATGTCAGTTCCTACGAATGCTTTTCCCATGGAGGACCTTTGTCTTTCCTCTGGTGTTTCATCCGAGGGGAGTTATTGTTATAGTATGTGCAACCCCCTTCATGAAGTTCCTTCATTTGGGGGAAACATATATCCTCACATGACTAACCCTTGTCATGTCGTTTTCTCTTCGCAAGCAACTTCCTCAGTGTCGATTCCGTTACACCCCTTTATGAATTAGTATGGAGGAGGATACTATCCTACCGGACAGGGCCATGGTGTATACCAAAACCCTTCTTGGCCTGCAATTTCCCAAAACCAGTCTTTCTCGGAACCTTGGTCTCAAATGCCACAACCCACCATTGTTGCAAGTCCAGTCATTATAGGTCATACTGGCATTATATCACCAAATTTTGCTAGTCATGTTGGGGATTGGTTGACAACCTCTGCATGCCATGTTGAAGACCAACAACCAATCGCTGCAAGTCATGTTGGGGGCACCAATCTAGTCGTTGTGAGTCATACTAACATCACACATCCAATCTTTGTACATCATGTGGGAGATGAACCTCCAGCCTCTATCGGTCATGTTGAGAGCATGTCTCCAACCATTGTGAATGACGTTGGGGACATTCATACAATTGAGAAGCCTAGACGTGTAAGACGTAAGCCCAAGTTCCTTTGTAGGATTTGTGAAGGAGATCACCTTACTCGTTTGTGTCCTACTACTGCTTGGATACCAAAAGCATGGTCCTCACCTAGGGGCCCTTCAGGTTCTGAGACATCTTTGGTTTCCCAACACTCTATTTCCCATGTGGTTGATACAGTGGTCATGTCGATGCAATCTTCAACGGAAACCCCTCTTACTTTAGGGGTTGATGCATCTCTTGACCTTTTTGTCTCGCATCTTTTTCAACCAGTGGTCATGTCGATGCAATATCCGACCGTCACCACTCCTATTTTTGGTGGTGATGCATCTCTTGACCTTGTTGTCTCACATCTTATTCAACCAATGATTGAATAAGTGGTTGCACCGATGTGATTTTTGGTCGATCCCGCTCTTCTAGTTCTAGTTCTATACATTCTATACCATGTCATAAGAATTTCCAGTACTACACCTTCTGAGCAAGAGAGTGTTTTACTCTCCCCAAGTACTCTTCCTCCAAGTCTTGGAGAGGTTCACTTTGACTAGGATGGTATTGTGGAGTACCCAATTCCTCCTCCTATGCATTTTCAAGTAAGAGATGTTATTTGATATATCATGGAGAAGGTAACCTCCACTAGAACTTTATCCTCCTCGACTTGGAGAGATTTGGTTTTTCCCAAGCTTGTGTCAGTTATTCGTAAGTTGTTTACCTTTCATAGAAATCCTGCATGGGAACCTTGGCCTCCCCCATGAAATGTCACCTAGAAATCCCCCAAGCGAGTTTGATTTAAGCTCTTTTCGGAATCATTTTCAAAAAATGAAAAGATTATCGAGTGACCTTGTCTCTTTGACACTCATAAATTGGATTTGAAAGGATGTCTATTTGGTGCAAGTTTATCCCTTTTTAAAACCAAGTAGACTAAGATTACGAAAAAGGACATTTTTTGGCACTAAGTTGTAATTGCATCTCATGCCCTTGCTTACAGTATTGAGCCTATTGTCGATTCTCACTTTTGCATTATAAGTTGTTTCCCTCAGTAGTTTGCATCCTCGACCAAGCAGAGCCTTGTTAATATCATTTGTAGCTTGACACCCTATACCTAGGAGGAAACATTCCCCCAAGTTTCCATCTTCCGTATGCACCTCCCTGCATTGAGCATAGGTATGTTCCACTGCTGGAACTAGTTTTTCTTACTTGCGACACTCGTTTCCTCCTATGTATCATAGCATTCATTTGACTATAAAAACAAAAGAAGATGGGTTGGAAAGGAATATTATCTTATATTGTCAGTAGTCATGTCGCCTTTGAAAAGAGCACAAAATGTTTGAGTCCACTTGTCATCAAAATTTTGGGTTTAGCATGACCTTAGGAAGCTGAGCTCGTTACAGAGAGTTTATTCCCCCGACTAGTTACTCTTCCAGTCCCTATGGAGAATTTGATTGATGCCTCCTGCATATCAAAGTTTCATCATTGAGTCTATGCTACCAGAGTCTTCCATTTGTCTCATGCTCTTGTTCAAAGGATGTCTATCAACCTGTGTCGTCCATTCCTTGGAACTCTTGACTTTGCATGTTGGCCATACTCTCATTCTGTCTCATAATCACATGAATTTGTAGTTCTATTGTGCACCCTGGTCCTACTTTTCTCATTGGTAGGTAACCTTGGACCTAGAAGATAACATTTCATCATCGGTCGCTGACTAGGTGGTTTCCCTTGTGTTCGATGACAAGACATGTATTCACACATTGGGATTCGTGTAGTGTCTTAGATACCATTAGCCCTATTGGTGGTTTCCTCTCCTTTGTCAAAATTTTTCCTTATTGGCTACTATTCAGAGGGACTTTTTTGTGTACCACTTGCATATGGAACACGGGAAAGATGCACAGGGTCATTGGTTTGTGAACATGTTCTTCGTCTGATTTCCTCCAAATCATCAATCTTCTGCTTTGTACCTCGTGTTGAATGATGATAGATGCCTTAATGATCTCCTTTCAACGGGTCTCCTTCCATCGAATTTAGCTCATTTATTCTGGAGACAAGACCTAGAGTCCTATGAGTACCTAGAGGCTTGCAGTCATTAGTGGCAGGTTCTCTCACCATCGCCAGTTGGGAATACATCAATGTATCTGGATCAATGGATTCTTCAAGTGTTTGACCCCGAATCCTTTATTCACACTTGTAAGAATGTACTCGGTGCCTTCATACCTACTTTCATCTTCAGTAGGTTGTCTCGCGTTTGTTAATGATATACCTCAATTACTGGTAATCAAACGAAGTCTCATTGTGTTTGACCTCAACTTCTTTATTCATACGATGTAGACTTGCACCTTTGGAAGATTGTGTAGAAGACTTGAAGACATTAGATTATAGTCGCAGCTTCCTTAAGTTGTTGCTACCTTTCATTGGACTAGTACCTGTGTGACTTCAATGATCATGGGAGATCAGATTGTACTCCATGGTATACATATATATTCAGATTGATTCTGAGACTGGTTTTACTGGGCCTTGTTTGTGACTGTGACAGCCTTTGGCATGTACCCACCTTTGTATTACCTATTCATGGCCATGGACAACTATTTGGTATATTTTCACATGGATCTCCAGTGTAATTCAAATTGGCAACCATGTGTGCAAAGTCAGTACAGATTGTAATGAGCAACTAGTTCTTCCAACTTTGTCCCCATTACTCCACTTCTGGGTCTTATATTGTATTTCGGTCATCGCAGATACTCCTTTGACCTCACACATTAGGGGAAATATGTTATAGCAAGATTTGCCTCACCCTATGCAAACTTGCACAAAAGGCCTTTTTCCATTTCTCTATGTAGACTTGAAGTCCCTTTTTGTAAATCCAAGAGATAAAAACATTATTTTTTCACATATACATGCTCTGCCTATAGTACAACATGCATATACGCAGGTTGCAACACTACATCCCACGTACATTGAGATTTGTGCCCAAAATTAAAAAATGGTGTTGGGTTTCCATGTCACGTCACGAGATCCATGATCCTTGACCTTCCATATACTAGAAATGTTCTGAATCGACCCTTCAATTATACTTGAAGGCTAAAAATAGGCCAAATCTGAGCTATGGAAAGGAGAAGAAGAATTCAACTTTGAGAGAAAAGTTACTCTAGAGAAATTATTCACTTCATATTGAGTCTGCATCCATTTTTCCTTTAAGTCTGAACACATTGTTCAGCCCCCAAGCTATTCCCTACTTGATTGAGAACCTCATTGTCTCTCTTATATGAGCTTTCCTTTGGTGGAGGATTGAAGTGGTGGAGGCCTAGCTGGAAGGAACTTAGTTTCTAAGTTTTGAACTGTGCTGACACAAAAGTTTATAATTCATTCACTTTTGTTGATTACATTTTAATAGAAACACTGTTTTCTCCTCCAATTAATATCTTGCGAATATTTGAATTGTTATTCCATGGGCGTATTTGTTATGAATGTTGATGGATTATGATATTAAATGTGATAACATCATATATTATCACCACATGCTTGCGTTTCTTGGTTTTTGAGGACTAGTTGCAGGTGTATTGCTTTGAGTCGAATGCTCAACGGTGGACTTCATCGAACTTTTGGATGAGGTAGGCCTTTTATATTGTCTTTCTAGCATATTTTTTTATATAGCATACTTGAGATAAGAGTTGATTTATGCAATCATTTATGTCTGTTGTGGTTTTCCCTTAGCCATAGAGAGATTTTCCTCGTAACAATTGTCAAAAACAGATCGATGTTTGGAGAGGATAAACTGCATGTTGGGATGAACAATGGGTGAGGGAGTCTCAACTGCTTGAATGACATGGATTTGGGAAATAATGTTGGAATTACCTTTTTTGAGGAGTTTCTCCATTCAATGTGAACTGATAATCTTGGGTGAACCTATCGTGATGCTTTGGAACTGGTATTGTTGTCCATCCTATTGGAAACTCATGGTTAATTCCTTGAAGTCCATGGTGATGGGGCCTAGTGTGTGTAAGAATTCAACACCCAGAAAAATGTCGCAACCACCCATCTCAATAGCTAACATGTGGGATTTCAGGTTATAATGACCAATTTGCAGGTGTACATTTTTTTACAAAGACCCCCACATTTCATGGAGTTTCCATTAGCAATCATGATTTGGAAGTTATTGACTGCATGTATATAGAAAAATGTCTCTTGAGCAATTCAATGATGAATAAAATTATGGGTGTTTCCACTAACGATGAGGATAATGAATTTTTGATGCTTGATAAAGCCAGTTGACTTAAGGGTTTGGGGAGAAAAGATACTAGTGCGAGCATTCAAAGAGATAAGTGGTTCAACTTCTGGTGGATCAGAGGGTGGGATATGATCATTGGCTTGAGGCAGTGCTTCGGAAGGGGAAACATCACCATATTATTCAAAAATGTGCTCATAAATGGCCATAAAACTCTTTTGATCCTTACATTTGCGCCTACGAAAATATTTTTCATCATAGTTGTAGCAAAGACCCGTAAGTTGGTGTTCAACCATTTCTGTCCGGGTTAATTTCTAGATCTTAAGAGGAGGGGAAGGAGGGACTGGATTGGTGGACCAGAAATATGGAATAAATGATGGCTTTCTAATTTCAGAAGAGAAGACTTGTTGTGCTTCCTTGGCTCAATGAGTAGCTTTAAGCCAGGTCTAGGGGTGAGCCATTTGGACATGAGATCTAATTTCTTCCGTAAAGCCACTAATAAAGCATTCATGAAAGAAGGTGTTAGACATGCCTTCAATTCAGAAATCCAATTGCTCAAAAGAATGGATGTATTTTTCCATTGTACCAGACTATTTAATCTTGGTTAAATGACCCAAATGATGTGTGTCTATATCAAAAATTTCATAAAGGTTTGCAGCAAATTGGTTCCAAGAAATATACCCTCAATGTGAATTTTTATGCCACTACCACCATTTCCATCGTTCAGGATCCAAATAAAGGACATCAATACAAAGTTTGATCAAGTCATCAATGATGTTATGCAAGGAGAAATAATGTTCCGTTTGAGTGACCCAACCTGTGTGTTCTGAGCCATCAAATTTATTCACCTCAACTTTGGGAAGACATGGGTCATGAGTAAGGGGGTTAGAATGAAAGGTCATTGGATGGGATGAGTCAATGCCCTCTTGGTGTGAAGGTTGTGTAGAGGATATATGACCATGGGATGTAGTAATCATTGCTATTAAGTTGTTCACATCTTCAGAGAGGGTGTCCAGTTGGGTGAGCTGGGAATTTATGGTCAAAAATATTTGAATTAAGTTCAGTGATGTCTTTCCTAGTCTGGTCGTGGGTTTTGTCCAAGGCAGTGAGGTAGTTGTTAAGGTCTTGGTTGTGGGTGTGGGCCATCTGGGAGAGAAGTGTGCAAGAATAGAGTTGGCAGGTCTATACGAAAGGGCTTATGAGAGAGTGGTATCACTGTGTTCATTGCAAAGAGATGAATCCAATTGGTTAGGTCCCAAATAAGGGTGTTGGAGAGAGTGGGTTGATCCACAGGAAAAAAAGGCTTTGGAGAGAGGGGTACCACTGCGATTAATGAGAAGAGAGGAATCCAATGGGTCCATACGAAAGGGATTATGAGAGAGTGGTATCACTATGATCATTGTGAAGAGAAGAATCCAATGGGGTAGGTCCCAAATAAGGGTGTGAGAGAGGGTGGGTGGGTCCACAAAAAAAAAAGGCTTGGGAGAGAGGGGTACCATTGCAATTAGTGCTTGGAGAGGATTACAATGGGTAGGTCCCAACTAAGGGTGCAGATTAGACCACTATACTCTTTTTTTATACTACTGCAGAGTTATACCCCTGTTTGAAGAATACTCAGTGACATAATGCCCAAATTCTTAATAGTTAAATTTGTGTAGGAATTTCACAGCTTGGATGCAGGAAGAAAGGTTGTGCACACTGGATGTGCAAAATTTCCACTATGTTTCTGTTATGTTCTAGTCCAACAACAAGGGTTAGGGTTTTGAGGGTTCCTACGAACAAGGTATTTCCATATGATGTAACTCTATAATATACTAGTGGGGTCCAATAGTAGTACTTGGCCCAATATCTCATGGCTCTAACTAAGGAGGCACAATTGTACCCTTAGCCGTACTACTCGATTACCCAGGTACGTGAGAGTAGTATTCCCAAGTGTTGTTCTTAGTGCCACCATAGCAGTAAGGCGGTTCATTGGTTGATCTACATTTGGTTTCAAGAGACCTATGGGACTCCCGACATACCTAAGGGTACATGGAAGTGAATGGTCATGTACAGGTGTTGTCTAATGCAGTACTACTCGAACGGGTACCAACAAGGGTTACAAAGTTTCCAACCAAGTGAAACAATATGTTTGTAACCACGTGAAACCATGTGTATTTCCCATGTGTTTTCTTCCCCAACCATAGTTTTACCTACCGAATGACAGATCATTGTTCTTTAAAGACGTTAGCACACGTCTCTAGTTTGAATTTGTTTTCTAAAAATCTATAGAGGAAAGGGCTCTGATACCGCTTGTAAGGTACCATAAAGAAATATACAGAGCATAAATACAATTTTTATCACAATTGTTAGCAAAAATAATGAAATGATAAGCACAATGACACAATTGATCCAAAAGATGATACCTTTATTATCTTGAGAGAAAATTTCACTAGCCTCTTTGAGGGGGAAACCTCCAACATAGAAGAGCTTAAGTACAAATGAATTCACAATAAAAGCTTTTCATTGCTTTCTACCCCTATTTATACTATTTCTATCTTCTAGAGAACATTTTAGAGGAAGAACTTTCTAGAGGCGGAACCTTCTAATAAGTCATCTTACATTAGACATGTTTAGATTATTACATAGGCCTTATTTACTATTGATGAAATTTATTACATAGAAAAACATATTATTCTATCTACTTGAGGGGTTAGGAAGGTTAGGACCCTAATAGTTTGAAAATGAGAAGTGTGGAGTCTAGAATGGCATCACATTGATATGAAATTTTTAATAAAGAAACCCGATAGGTAGGTGGATTCATACCTTGTATAGTGATGTGAACATTTGAGGAAATGAATAAAAAAACTATTGTACGCATTTTGTCTCAGGATTATCTTATTTGATTCTTTTAAATGCTTCTCTTAACTTGTGATCAAACTCATTCAAAGAATCACCTACTTTCCATTAAATATTGATGAGCACATGGATGTATATTAACATTTGGACAATCTCATTCCATTCCTTCAAATAATTATCATAAATATCTTAGAAGGTGGTTGGGTGTGAGTTATCCCATTAGTGAAGGGCACTTTCATAGACCTATGGAAGTTGCTCGAATCTTCTTGCTCGTACAAAAAGGCATATGGCCGCCACTTATCATGTCGTTGTGTAAGTTTTGTGGAGGAAAATGACAAGAAAAGTGGGTATCCTCCCATAGACGTTTTGAAGGGATTCTTGGCAGTGTAAGTTGGGGACGCCCAAGAGGAACAAACGTGGTTTGTGATCCCTGTCTTCTATTTCAACCACCCACTCTTCATGACCATGGTGGATTTTATTGATTAGTTGTTCAATTTTCAGGACATTTTGTTTGATAACAACGATGGAATTATGGAGTACGCGGGGAATACATGGACTGCTCTCTGGCTTGGCGGTGGAAATCCTGGGGTTTGGATGAATTCCATTTCTTGAATGGGGGCTCTCTATACTATAATTGTAAGGGAGGAGAAATTTTTCCAGAGGGAAGAAGGGAGAAAAAACACTACCTAAGAATTGAGCTTGGCTCTCTTTTGAGCTTCGGGGTTTAGTGGCAAGAATTGAACTTGGCTCTCTTATGAGCTTCGGGGTTTAGTGGCAGTTATTCCATGGTCTAGTCCTTGAGCAGAGAGGTTGTGTATGCCTCCACACGCTATCCATGCAGGAACAAATATGACAAGTGGCAAGCTAAATCAGTTTTGAATGCCAAGCATGATGGATAGTTTTGATGTACACATTAAATAAAGTTATCTTAAATAATGAGCTTTAATCATTTCAAAACACCTTTCATTAAGTTTAGAATGATTGAAGATGAAAAATGTTGTTGTATTATTCCCGTTGACATCTTAGGATTCTTTTGACTAGGTTTAACATCATGAAGTACAAATTCTTGATATTTATTGTGTTCTTGGAATGCTTGAAATGACAAAATTTGTATGCTGAGCTAGAAAAATAAATCTATTATATGGATAACATTGGGAGCATGTGTTTGTAGTGATGTGGTAATGGTGAGTTTAAATAAATGTAAAAATGCTTTTTTAATCAAAGTGAAACATTGGAGTTTCTTTAATCATTCATAATATTGGGCATTGCTCTTAGATTTGAACCCTAACATAAGATCATATATTTTAAAAGAATGTTGGCGTAACCATAAGTTATTATCTCCTTATAATCAAGCACATAGAGTTGTAAGATCAACACAAGCATACTTGTGATCAATGCTAACATTTCTTCAATGCTATTCAGAACGGTTGGTGTAATAGAAGGTCCATAAACTAGGGATAACACTATTGTCACTACTTCAATACCATGATCTAACCCAAATTGAAGAGTTGCTTGCTCTGCTAATATCTTGGCCATATAATATGTCCAAACATTAAATATATTTATCTTGAGTTCCATTAATAACAAACATAGAGATTCGAGATTTGAATTCAACAATAGCTACATACTTACTGAGAAAAGAGGCTTTTCATGCCTGATGAGATCGACGATGGTCCAACAGGATTCGTCAATGCAGGCCCTGAATTCACCATTGTCATTCAATGGAAATGTTGTGGATATGACGAGGGATGACAAAAATTAACCTCTGCCTCAATCACTTGTGATGGGGGATGACATAAATTAGCGGTGGTTCTCAACCTCAACCTTGACCTTAATACGATTGTAGATTCCACACACCTCTCCTCCCATAACCCATCCTTCTAAGTGCCACTTTAACACTCTTTAATCATCCAAAAATGCATATGAACTTTTGCAGATGCATATTAATGTTGGCAGGTACTTGTAGCGTGGTTGCTCTCTATATTGTTTATCTCTCAAAAGAAAAGATTCCCAGTATGTTATAAGAGGGGTTAGATAGTTGAGACATTTTTATAACAATAATTCTTCTTGCAAGTATAAAGAATACATTTTCATTATCTGTTTGTATACTCATGAATCAAATACAAACTCCTTTCAAGAGGTAGGGACTAGCTGCTTTGCAACAATTTCCCTTGTTTTACTATGGTGTTTTTTCTCCAATTTCCTTCTCTTCATTTGGTTTGGGTCAAGCTTTAATGCATTCTCTCATGTTTGAAATTCACCATTCATCATGTTGACTATCTTGGTTTACACAAATTTACACAAACTACTTGTGTAATTTTATTTTTTTTTAAACTTATATTTGGTGTTGGGTTTTGAAACTTATATTCAGTGTTGGTTTTGAAGGAGAGAAGTAGATATATATTTTTAATATATTAACAATTTTATTTTATTTATTTTTAATTATAGTGCAGTTAGATATTAAATTAATATATAAGATCTTCTTGTTTCTGGGATTAAGGTCTCTTTGTGCAATGATTGTATTACTTAGTTTATTAAATATACATACCCTACCCCATTTCATATTTGAACTTATGATCTCCAAAAAAGAAATATATGTTCTTAATTATTAAATTCAAACAAGTTGTATACTTTCTCAATTGGAATGTTGAGTTTAGGGTGTAAGTTTTTTTTTATTGATGTAGTAACATATTATCTCTCTTCGATACAATATCATTGTCATAGGCCCTCCTTTTTTGTGATTTTTTTTTCAAGAAAAAAAATGCATATTTCTTATTTTAGGCATAAATCAAAATATACACTGCGATGTACCTTTGCATCACTCCAAAGATACTTAATCTCTCTTTTTTATCATATTATAAACTGTAAAACAAAATAAACAAGACTTTAATAGACCCTCTTATTAAAGTGTTCCGTTATTCTTGCCATTTAGGCACCTTAAAGCAAATTAAAAAAAAGAGCCTTATGTAAACGCTTTAAAATAAAAGAAAGAATGTTTTCTTGCATCATGTGCTTGTATTTTGATTCTTTGAACAAGTATGTTTAGTAAAAAAGAGACTTCTCTATCATTGAAATCACATTTCCCTCCTATTTTTGTGTTTTTTTAGGTTTTTTCTAGCAAAAAAAATTCTCAATATATTAATATATATGGTGTTCTCAAAAAGTGCAAAGTTGTAGTATTGCATCTATCTCCAAAAAAACCACAAACTAAATGGACATACCAAGACAGACCCTCAAGTGCTTATTACATATAGTCGAAACCCAACAAAGGGCAGAAAACTCCAAGCAAAACATAGTTACTTTTAACACAGAAGTAAAAGTGGGATCCAATTCTAGCAAAAAAAATAATCAAACTCCCAATATGCTTGTGATAACCAATCATAGACAGAGGTGCAAAAAAAATGGGGGGCCCTCGTGGCCATCCTGCCATTTGTTGTAGTGGATCTTCCCTTTTGGCACCTGTAGAGCTTTTTTTAATAGGGCATCCCCCTCCTCATTTTCTTCCCTGTAGATGTGATCATATCCAATGGCGTTGAAAGATTTTATGAGATCTAGGATCTTGTCCATCCAACCCACAAGAGAAGAGACTTGCAAATTTCCCCAAAAATTTAGCCAATCTATGACAATTTTAGAGGCTAGTCTTAACTTGTGGTTGTTATTTATATAATGTCCATGATAATTGTAAATCTTATAACTATATAAGAATATTCTATGTTTGGCATTCATTCCACATTAATAACCTCCTTTCCTTTCCCATGTAAAAAAGTGGACTTGCCTTTGACTTAGATGTTATGAGTAAAGGGTATCTATTCTATCAAATTTACTTAGGAGATTGATCCGTCGGATCTTTTAATGACTATGGTTGAGTTTTAATTTTGCATGCGTTAATTAACCATTTGAGAAACTTAGTGAAAGAATGAGGAAAGAAGAGGAATTATAACAACCATATACACATTTTCAGATCTGAAATGAAATAATAGACAGCAAACCATAACACATAGATTGATAATGGAGTTTGGCACAACTTTTCCTACGTCTCCGGGCCTTTGTCTATCTGGGGGAGGCTTCTTTATTTCTGTTCAAGAGCTCAAAATTACATCTTTGCAATGCCAAATGGCTACAAGACTGATCTAGTCATGTTCGTCTAGATCTCAAGAACCCTGCAAAGAAAACGACACGCAAAATGGACGTCTGGATCTCCCAAAAATGGCCCGACAGCGTCTGCTCCTCAAAAGCTTCCCTGCATAAAAATGGCTTTGGCTTGGCTTCTCTTCAAAATAAATCTACTCTGACTACTGCCCCATGGCCTCAAACAAGCCTGGTTTATATAGATTTGAAGTTGGTTTCTCATCTCCAACTTCCTCCCAAAATTTGGGCTCCAAAAATGCCCAATATCTCCCAAAAATGGAGAAAATCAATTAAAAATAGGTTGAATAACAAATAAAATCCAAAACTTAGGCATAAAACCCACTTTTAACAAAAAATGGGCATTAATCCCCCTTCATCGATGAGCGCACCCTCCGGCATGGTCATATGGATGCTATTTTTGGCCAAGTGCTAGCCCATAGGCTAAGCGCTGGCCCCCTTGTCTCGCGCTAGCCCCTGGTTTGTGGTGTGTTGGCATAAGCCCACTGGCTATGCCCCATAACTCCCGTGCCCTTTCGGTGGCTGTAGCCCCGGTCTTGTGGTAACCGCCCGGGATCCGTGGGCTAGTCCTATCCATAAACAACCGCGCACGTTGGCTCCCGGTCCTATCGTGTGGTCATATGTCAATGCAAATGTGTTGAGGGTTGGGGCTAAGCCCCGACCCTTTTTCCCCGCCGAAAAAGATTTCAACCAAACTTAAATAGTATTTGCGTCCTTTGTATAACAAGAACCACCCATGGGCCGAGCGGCTAGCCCAGCCCTGCCAGTCCACAGCCCAGTGAATAGGTCGCGGGTTCGACCCCAGCCGAGCCATACAAATTTTGTACCAAACCATTAGCCAACCACAGGGTGCCACGTGGCAACCCGTGACTGGGCCACGTGGCACACCAACAACCAACTTGAACATGCCAAGTGTCAATCACTGGTTCATCCACGTCGCCTGCCACGTCAACTGTCGTACTACCCTGTCATCTGCCACGTCAGCTGCTGACATCATCCGTGCCATGTGTCACCCTTATAGTGGTGACATGTGTCACCCCTGGATTGATCCAGCTGTCTTCCCGTACGTCCAAATCTGCCTGACATGTGTCTCCTCCTGGAGCTACCACATGTCGCCTTCCGAGGTTGCCACATCAGTTGTACAGACCGTATGGCCTGTACAGTCAGCATGCCACGTGGACTGTACAGACTGTACAATCATCCCCTTTTTTACCTGTTTGGCTTTTTGGACAGAACACGATATCTTCTGCATACGGAGCCCGTTTGACGAAGTAAATATACCGTCGGAATCAGGAAGACGAGATAGACGCAACCAATCCTCGACACATTTGCATTGACATATGACCACATGACAAGACCGGGAGCCAATGCGCACGGTTGTTTATGGATAGGACTAGCCCATGGATCCCAGGCGGTTACCACAGGACCGGGGCTATAGCCACTGAAAGGGAACGAGAGTTATGGGGCATAGCCCATGGGCTTATGCCAACACACCACAAACTGGGGGCTAGCGCGAGACAGGGGGGCCAACTTAGCCTATGGGCTAGCGCTTGGCCAAAAATAGCATCCATATGATCATGCCAGAGGGTGCGCACGCCGATGAAGGAGATACAATTGGCTTTGCCAATCCTATTGACAACTCCTTCATTGTTATTTAGAATATTTTTGTTGTTGTTAAATTGCTCATGTTGAGATTTTGTTATGTATGAATACTTTTCTCCTCCCTCGATTTTAAGGAATCGAGCTTACCATAGGTTTAGATGCACCTAACATCATCCCTTTTCCTCAGCAATGTTCATTTGCCTAGGAGCTCCACTAACCAAAATATATTACAAGATATCACAATAACACCATGGACCACAACTCTTTTTTTAACCGCATCATTGCCAACAATCATAGTTGATCATACTGCATTACCATAAAATTCTCAAAGGGTATATATTCCAAAAATCCATCCATGTTTAGCATATGACCTTCATCCTTTGCCTAAACAACTTCTATTCCCTTAAAACAAGTCACTTAGACTTAAAAAAAACATCAAATATCATAAGGTAACACAATGACCACATTAACATCAACTCTATTTTTAATCACACTATTATTAACAACTATGTTTGTCACATTATATAATCATAAAACTTTAAAAAGTATCTATTCCATCAAATTTACTAAAAAAAAATAATATCTCATTCATCTCTTTGCCTAAACAACTATTATTATGAAAATTTCCTAAAACTTGTCTCTAACTTCATTCATTTTCTTAAATGACATTAATTCATCTAAAACAGTTCACTTCCATTCTACTAACTAACCTCATTATTAGATTTATATTGTTTCGTGCTTACATTCTAGTAAACCAATGTACCACATGCATTTTGTAGGCCAATAAATGAACACATTAGAGGAGGTGAGTTGGGAGGATGGAGGCTGGAGTATAACCTTTACCAAATTTTTTACCAGATTACTCATGACTTGTGGAGATGCATTGAATGTCTGGTTGAGGATTGCGGGCCGAGTAAAAACTTTACCGGATGCCAGATGGTTGTAGTTACTCTTCACCTCCTTCTGGAGGGATTTTGTCTCAGGGCTTGGAGTTAAGTTTTTTGTTCTTTTCTAAAGGTGGTTTAGAATTTAGAACTTTCTAGTTTATAGTCATGTTGTTTTTTTTTCATCCACCTACTCTCCTAAGTTGCAGGCCTGTCATTTTATACTATTTTTGGGTATTGGTTTCCTCAGCTTCTCGGGGGATGTGTTTATTATGGAATCCAAGTGGAATCGGTTCCTTAACCTTACTTTAAGTTAATCTCTGTCCATTAACTGATTTTATGGTACTCCGAGGCTTCACTAAAACTAGTCTAGGGGTTTAACCAGTCGAAGGTGGGTAGTAAAGAGGGTGTGAACCCCCGCCTTAGTCGCAGACATTGGAGGGCGAAAAAGACTATTCAAAAAATGTTCTTAGGGTCTGACGTTGGCCTAGCTAAGTCTTGTAGCTTGGATCTCTGTGGTATAGTTGGAAGGTTATCCTATAGATACCTCTGTAAGGTCTCCTTATTAGATTGGATGAACCTTATCTGGAATTAATTACTAGATTATGCGCTAGAGGTAATGTTTTTGACAAAAGGTTGGGTGGGTTTAGGGTGATTAGTGGAAGCAGTATTATGATCAAATGTTGGTGTTTGGTTGTCAACCCTATGAATAAATACTTTCAATACATTCACTTGTGGGTCCTTCTTCCAGGGTTACCTCTTCCGTTCTAGAACGCGACGACTTTGGAGGCGATTGGAAAATCATTAAGCACTTTTTTATCGATGGATGACTCTACTCTCTTGGCATCAACCAGGAAAATTAGAAAAATATTGGAGGAGATGGATGTTCATGGTGGCTTACTAGAACTATTAGATATTGAATGGAGGGGGAAAATAATAACCCAACGAATGGATTATCTCAGAATCCCATTTCGATGTGGCTGGTGTCATAGCACTGGTCATTTAAAGAAAAACTATCTAGGTCAGGTTGAAGAAGATGTCTCAGAAGATACAACCCTTCATAGAGATTTGGGGGACTTCGAAGAGGGAGTGAAATTTGTTTGTTGTTATCCTTTTCCAAAGCCTATTTCATCACTGGAATGAGAAGCTACCATTTCTGGTAAGTTACAACATTTCTGCCCGATTCTCTACAATTCTTTATCCTTACTAGATTTAGAAGAACTTAATGTTTCTCCGCTTCTGAATTTTCTACTTTCCTTTGTAGACTTTCCTGTGAGTGAGGGATTGAGATATCCAACTTTTGTACCTTTGAATACTACCTCCTTACTGATTATTGAACTTTTTTTGTCGGGGGGTTTAGTCGATATTGTTTGTACAAAACCCTGGGAACGTGGTCTTCTACTAGTTTTGGAAGAGATGAACTCTAGATAGCTGGGTCTTACCCTCCCTGGTCATTTTCCTTCCTCCTCCCCTATCACTTATGAAACCTCAACTCCTTCGGATGAACTGATTCTGCCATCGGGATGTCATGAATCTGAAGAGGGGGATTCCTCTCTTAGCGTTGATCCGTCAGGATCTTTTAATGACTTATGGTTGAGTTTTAATTTTGCATGTGTTAATTAACCATTTGAGAAACTTAGTGAAGGAATGAATAAAGAAGAGGAATTATTACAGCCATATACACACATTCAGATTTGAAATGAAATAATAGACAGCAAACCATAACACGCAGATTGATAACGGAGTTCGGCACAACTTTGCCTATGTCTCCGGGCCTTTTCTCTGTGGGAGAGGCTTCTTTATTTCTGCTCAAAATATCAAAAGTAAATCACTACAATGCCAAACGGCTACAAGACTGATCTGGTCATGTTCTTCCAGATCTCTAGAACCATGCAAAGAAAACAGCACGCAAAACGGACGTTCGGAGCTCCCAGAAATGGTCCGACAACATCTCCTCCTCAAAAGTTTCTCTGCCTCAAAATGGATTTGGCTTGGCTTCTCCTCAGCATAATTCTGCTCTGAATCCCCCTCATGGCCTCAAACAGGCCTGGGTTATATATCTGGGAAGTTGGTTGCTCATCTCCAACTTCCTCCCAAAATTTAGGCTCCAAAACTACCCAATAACTCCCAAAAACCATTAAAAATAGGCTTAATTACCATTACAACCCAAAAATTGGTTATAAAACCCACTTTATAGTTAGATTTGGGCATAAGCCCCCTTTTTCCCAGTACGTTCCCCCTTGATAGGGTCATATGGGTTCATATGGCCAAGAGCTAGCCCAAAGGGCTAAGCACTGGCCCCTCTCCATACAATACTTTGCAATATATTTCATATTGTAGGTTTTATATCATAAGCAATAATTTGGTGTATTGACAAAAGACCATTTCTTAAGGTGTTGGGCTTGGTGGTGGTCATGGGTTCAAATCCCATGAACCCCAAAAACAATTTTTGAAACATGCCACTTCAACTGATGACTGGGTGCCACGTGGCTGCCCATGACTGGGCCACGTGGCATCTCCTCATTTGCCGGATTAATGCCACTTGTCAGTCATTGACTGGTCCAGTTGCCTACCACATGTATGCCTTGTCAGCAAACCTGCCCAATCACCATCAACCAGAGAGTGCCACATCATCTCCTGCACAGTCAGCGTGTTGACATCAACATTGACTTTTTGACCAGTTGACCTTTGACTTTTTACCTATTTGGGCTTCCGATCAGAACGCGGTAACTTTCGCATACAGAGCCTGTTTGACAAAGTAAATATATTGTCAGAATCGGGAAGATGAGACAGACACAATGGCGTTGGTTTCGTTGGATTCTGAGCACTTTCATTTTTGAGCATTTTTCAAGCCCTGTCAGGCTTCTGGATCCGATTTCAGATCACACCTCCCCACAATAAGACCTTTTGGTCCCCAAAAGGTTACTGACCAGTCAACAAGCTCGGGATAGGCCACCCAACTTGCTCTGTGTCTCTGAACTATGTCCTATGCACCTGTCTCATCAAGATCAACTGTAACACAATCATGACAACTGACAGTATATTGTTAGCCATTTGAACCCTGTTACATCTTACTAAAGCCACTATCATCCATGTAGAAAACATTGCTAATGAAAATATCAAGAAGACGACTGCAAATGAGCTGATATATTTGAAATATCTGCACGACATGAGCTTATCTTGAAGCAAC
>JASDQU010012512.1:26613-48122 GCA_032191745.1 Picea mariana
CTCCACTTCATCCAATGGCTTGAGGGGTCTCGTGTTCCTCCTCCTGAGTTTTCACTCACTTAATAATCAGAAGACTTTCTAAGTCTTCATAGGCTCGACCTTCGCTTCTTCTGGGGAATGGGTTCCTGGATCTCGATAACACTTTCCGATGTGTTGTTCCTCCTGAGCTTTGTCTGGTTCAAACTTCAATTTCCTGCACACTCCTTGTGTTTGAGGGATTTTTATAACTCAGATCTACGGTATTTCTTGTAGAGAAATTCCTCTCGATTTCCTTGCGTTGCTCTCTAGCTCGATGCACACCTTACAGAGCTTCAAATGAAGACAAACAATTGAAGCTAAAAAATAACAGTCACAGTTCCATTCTCCTATGTGGAGATTCATTTACTTGTTCAAGAAAATAGAAATAATAGGAAAATTCACAAATAACATTCACCCAAATGCATTTGGCTCAATTTCCTTATGTTTCATTCATAAGTTCCGAAATGGCTACCTGAACATATTCTGATTACAATGGATTTTTTTTGAATCTTTTTGGGGCTTCTGCTAACTTGCTTACTCTAAAATTCATCCTATCCTATCTTAGTCCAGTTTCACTTTAGATCCATAGTGAGAACTCCTAATCCACTTGCGATTTTCAAAACGTGCCTCAAAGGGTAAAATTCGGCACTAGTTTAAGCGTGCCTCCAAAGGTAAATTTTGGCGTTGAGTTAAGACGGATTTCAAAATTGATTGCAACTATCAACGTTGAATTTCTGGAAGAACTCTCACATGTTGAGTGGTCCTGCCTCTACACACTTGCCAATGATGCTCCTGCATCATTAGACCTCTAATCTATTTGTTGGTGTTTGAAGCTACAAGCTTCTAATAAGAAGCCAAACAAAATGAAATACTAAAACAAAACTATGTGATCAACAATTTATTGCAAATATCTATCCTAAAATGGGAAGATTAAATTCTATCCTACAAAATGATAACAGTGCAAAAACAAAATTGACTAAGATCACTCAAATTCTTGGAACCATGCACATGAACAACATCTCTTTCATTTCATCAAACTCAGAAAATTACAAGTTTCTTACAATCTTGGCATTGTCATGATGACACCCTAAGATCCATTACAAAAGAATTATCATAATGATAATTGGATTTCTCAAAGCCCTATGAGGATTATTTATACATGAAAAATCATTGAGAAGTGGATGGGACTGAATCCCAATGCTCATATTTCAAATTTTACATTACTTGGAATGAAATCACAAAAGTCTAGGTTTTTCATCAATTTGGGCAGTTTCAAGTTAGGGATCCACCCATATATTCCAACTTAATTTTCATTTTGAAAAATTGTTCATGGATTACTAAATTTTTCATATTTTAGACAAAACTGATATCTTAGAATTTCTGGATCTGATTCTATCTGTACGAAAATCGAGGTGCAAGTTGGGAGTTTGAGATTTTTGCTAATTTTTGCATAATCATTTCCCCTAAGTTGGAGGTACACATGTGTGATATGGGGGAATATTTCCTCCCAATATCGCATGATAAAATCACTATGGACAAAACCCATGTCTCCGATCTTTCTCTAGAATCTTTCCAAAATTTTGAATTATTTCTAGTACTGGATTGTTGTTGATGTTGGTATTGGACGAGCACACCATTGGTACCGGACGAGCACAAAATTGGTACCGGATGAGATGAATACTATATGACATGGTATTTGTGTACTATATGACATGGAGTATGGTTACCAGATGACTGTGCAGGTACTTGTTGACTGTAGAACCTTCTGGTACCTAATGACTTGGAGTACCGAATGAGCACAGTATTGGTACCGAACGAGATGAGTACTGGATGACATGGAGTGTGGGTAGCATATGACATGGATTATGGGTATTGGATGAATTTGTACTTATTGGTTGACTTTAGAACCTTCTGGTATTGGACGACTTGAGTACGAGATGAGAAAAGTATTGGTACCAGACAAGCTGGTACTGGATGACATGGAGTACTGGATGAGCGCAGTATTGGTACCAGACGAGTTTAGTACTGAATGAAATGGAGTATGGGTATCATATTACATGGATTATGGGTACTAGGTGACATGGAGTGTGGGTACCAAATGACTGTGCAGGTACCGATTGACTGTAGAACCTTCTAGTACCGGATGACTTGGAGTATCGGATGACCTGCAGTGCAGGTACCAGCACATGAACAATGGAGGTACTGGAACATGGAAAATGCATATACCAGAACCTGAACAGTACAGAACATGTTTCTTGGACATATAAACATAGGATTAAACCATCATTGAGAAAATTATTGTATAATGATCCTTTTAATCACTAAAAATATGGAAAATTATGTATTAACTACATAGGATGAATAACAAGAGATAATGGAGGTTTATGGTGTAATTAGTGATATATTATTGACAAAATGTGGGGAGAAGGTGTAATGATGAGTGTATTTGTATGGAACAAAATATGACAAAATTGGATCCCAACATAAAATAAAGGAGAAAAAACACCCAATACCCCAAAAGGGAGATATCCCCAATGGAATCACCAATTCTGTTACAACAAAAATCTCTCTATGGCCAGGGGAATACCACAACAAACAAAATGACACCTAGAAATCAACTCTTATCTTAGGTATGATATATAAATGAAAATTCTAAGAAGATATGGCTAGAAGCCTACCTCGTTCGTACATCCAAAGAAGACCATAGTTGAGCACATGACCCAAATCTTTATACCTAAACATTTTCCTCAACAACGAAGCTATGGAAACATATGTAAATGATATATATTGTTAGAATATAAATTAGAATAATCCATTAATATAGATAAGAAATATTCCCATGGAAATTAATACAAATATTTGCAATATATCAATTGGACGAGAAAAGAGTATTTCTATTAATGTAATCAATAGAAGTACATAGTTGACAAACTTCTGTAAGGACACATATCAAAAATGAGAAACTAATTCCCTCCATGTAAAAATACCCCCCAACCAACCTGAGGCTGGGGTATGCCACTCTAGAGAAACCACTCATGCTTTGACGCCAGTCGGTAACATTTCCATCCATGAGGTCAGGGCATGCTACTCTAGGGAATACTTTCATTCCCATACTATGGAACATACAGTAGCATACCCAGTAGTCAACTAAGCAATGCCACCTAAATTTACTCTTTAGACTGCATGTAACTAAAACATATACATACAACATGCTCGCGGAATATTTACATCTAAACATAAAAAAACCATTACTTTCTATAACCTACTACTTTTATATTAAAATAACAGTAATTACCGATATGCCTCACTTACAGGAAATTACCCATAAGTACAAAAGCTATCATAGTCACATATATGATAAAATCGTAACATAGGCATGTAATTAACAAAACAACATATCCATATATCATACAATTGGTAATTATCTTAGAAATACTATCACCAACTGCTTACAGACCGTCCAAGAACCTCCCATCCATAGACTACATTGTTCATCACTCTCAACAGTGAATCACCCTCGAGCTGGGACTGAACTCCACCCAGGGTAAAGGGATTCCTATCCGGGCTAAGGCTCATAGACAATAGGAAATACTTTGTCTCAGGTGCTCACTCAACTAACAACCTATAGTCTCTCATTTCCCACACACCTATCCCACCCAAGAAAGTGTGCCCCTTCTCTACTCAACAGTCCCTTGGCTGCCCCACTTCCCTTCTAGGGCTTCAACAACATGCCAGACCAGAAGTCTCAGAGCATTGTATATGCAGTTTAGCACCTACAGAAATCAATCCCCAACAATTCTCTCACTCAGAGAACTGCTCACGGGCCTGAAAACCCAATTCTTCAATACCTCTCCAAGCTAACCAGATACACCAACCAAAAGGGATGGGGAAAAACAGGCTTCATAAAGGTGAAATGGTTGTCTCAAGGATAACATAATGTATGAGTGAAATGGTCATCGAGTCATTGACTAGATAACTGAGTGTGTTTTTGGAATCATTGTGAATTCTCTGTCAAAAATGATGGTCAGCCTGATGGTTCCCCCCCTTCTATTTCTTCCCATTCGTAGGGCATCCCTGTCGAATAATCCCCCCTAATCTAAGTTTCCCCATGATATAAATGCATGTCCCCAACTTGACACTTGTCATATTGAAAGTTACTTTTGTCCACTTGTCCCCAACTTTAGAACTTAGGATAAACTAATTATCCATACTTTATGTTTTCGGAAATATTAATATAATATTCCTTGACTTTTGTCCCTCCCTTTCCCTAACTAGTGAAGTTTAGTCCCCCATCTCTTTTATCATGGTCGGTCTGTGCGCAGTGATGTATTTTATATTAATCATGAGTAATGTACAAAGTAGGCGCATTGGCCCTTAACATCTAGGTGCGCTGGCCTAAGTCCAAGACATAAGCATTCCAACTTATAATACTGTCTCACTAGCCTATAATGCATATTTTATACACAAAGGTTCACTGACCTTAATATTATGCACACTTAGTTACTGTGCATTGTATCCTCTCTCTTTAAGCTTGTGCGCACCTTAGTTATTGTGCATGGTATTTAGAAATGTGCACATTACATCCCTTTACTACGTAGTATATGTGAGCACCATGCCATGAAAGGTGTATTACAAAAATGATGTCTAAACATCTCACTAGCTTAAATATACTTGGATTATATTTACATTTGGGTTCAACTGAGGGATATTACAATCCCCTCCCCTTATTTATGCACTGTCCTCAGTGCATCATGTACCCATATACAACAAAATTCTCAAAATTCTTCAAAAAGATGCAAGTATTCTATCCGCATTGCATCCTCATCCTCCCAAGTAGCATCTTCAAGTCCGTACCAAGTCC
Organism: Picea mariana; assembly: GCA_032191745.1. NCBI lineage: Eukaryota > Viridiplantae > Streptophyta > Pinopsida > Pinales > Pinaceae > Picea > Picea mariana. Next base: position 31,493 of record JASDQU010012512.1, read on the forward strand.
ATTGGACCTTTACAAGCCCTATGTCTCAATTACGAGGTTGATTGATTTTTTGATCCAGGATGCGCACCGGATGCACTTGGAAAGCACCATCTTGCTCCACCTAAATAACATTCCAATTAATAACATGATTAGCATCGGGTATATATTTCTTTAGCAATGATACATGGAAGACATTATGAACATACATAGATGCAGGTATGTTATAGGATAAATCGATATATGTGGGCACTAACAGATCTCCCTAGATCCACCTAGATCTAGAACAAAACAGGACAAGACTTGACGCTTTCCCTAAGTTACAATCATTGAATTTGTCAATGAAGAAGGAATATGTGACATACCTTTAGATATCGCTTCATTATGTCTTTGTTGTCCCTGTTTCGCTTTGTTAGCCTCGTGTTGACGGGCGAAATTGATCACTCGTCAACTGGAGAAGTGGATCTAGTCTGGGGTTGTCTAAATAACCCAAGCCGTTTGGGAAGATCCACCCCGACGGGTTTAGCGGCTCCATTGGCCGATCTAAGTCCTAAGAAAATGAAAGAAAAACTAAACTAAAGAAACTAATGTAAGTGAAAAAGAATAACTACAACGAACTATATACAATTCTAAAATATATATATACAATTCATTAACTAATATTACAAAACAATAATTCTACTTAATTAAATGTTCATCTATCAACATAATTAAATATTAATTATATATGTACAACATTTATAGAATACAAATTTTGATCTAAATTTACAAAAATCATTGGTAAAATGTCTTATGGCAATGAAACCATTACTTTTGATTTTTTATATCTTTGATGTGAAAGAAGAGAAATGAAAACTAACTAAGTTGAGCAATTAAAATAATAATCCTAACTGTAAATATGAACTATATATCTAACTAAACTACTGATAATTCTCGAATTTATTAACTATTAAATTGCAAATAACAAACTAACATGAAGTAACGCTTCGTATTTATCTTGTGCACAGTACTTGATTCAACTGTTTGATGGGAGTAAACCCGCACCAAATTTTCCACAAGCTTCTTGTAAATAGGAAGCAGCGGTGCTCTTTGGATACAAATGACAGAACAAACAAGACATAAAACTACAACAATCTTAAAGTTTACAAATCATCACATTTATATAAATCCTAATGCGAAGATGTGCATATAATCGTTCATTTAATTAAGAAGATAAACCTTCTGTTAATTAAATTCAAACAAAATGATAGCTGTGAGTAAAACGAGATACATTAGATATGGACATAATTTAAAGCACAACACATCAACCTGTAATAAATCTTGATATCTAAAGTAGTCAATGATTTGATAACAAATTAAAATGCACAAAACTTGAACGAAAGTATGATAAATTGAAAGCTAAATCTCTTACAAAAGATCCACTTCCATTCGAGTCTGTATCATCATAAGTCCATAGTCTTTTTTCTCCCAACAGTGCTGGGTTCATTACAAAAATTAATAAGTATATAAAGGCCACAGGGTAAAACATCCCTGTGGGAATTATCAAAAACTGTTTACAAAAAAAATCTGGGAACAATCTCCCAAGTCTATTTCTGCCTATGACTCACAACTTAAAACAAAAAAATATCACAAAAAGCATGTTCTAAATTGCCATAGCAAGTCCAATTTGCCATTGAAATTCATATGTACCTGTAGGTGGACAAGAATAAACAAGTTTAGATAATGCTTTATTTGTAAAATTAACAAAAATCTAATTTTTATGACTAGCTACAAAATCTCATGATTCTGTAGCTGGTCATATTTACAAACATAATCATTTTAAATCAATCCAAATGATCACAGAAATACATTCGACCTATTAAACAAATCCTTAATTACCAATTTAAAGCAAAGCAAATCATTCACGCTAGAAGTAACCAAATTTTTTATGCCAATTTGAAACAAATGAAATCGTGTCCAAGTAACTGAATGGTAACATCGATATATGCGATCTGTCAACCAACCTTTTTATTACCAATTTGAAACAGACTATAATCGATTAAACAAATCTTTCGTACTCACTTAACACAAACACAATAGTTTATTTCAATTCAGAACTTAACAAAATCGTTGTTGAATCAAAACAAAACTAACAGAATCGTTTTTTGATTCAAAACTAACAGAACTATATCAAACCAATCTTTGATACTAATACAACGCATACACAATCGACTATGCTAATTCAAGGCATGCAACATCGTTTCTGAATCAAACCAAACAGAAATAAATCGAACTAACTCAGGGCCGACACAATCGTTATACTAATTCAAGAGCAATAAAATCGTATTAATCAAACATAGCTATATTCAATTTTAGCAAACAAATCTTTTGTACATGATTCAAAACGACATCATTCTTGGTAGTTTGAAAATAACAGAATCATTTTGAATCTATTCAAACAAACATAACTAATTTGGAGCAAACACAATCGGATAACCAAATCATTCAAAAATCGATGTTGAAATACATACCTGGGCTGTAGAAAAACAATTCAGTCAGGATAAATTTGAGTTGACAAAGGCAGTAGCTGCCTCAACATTCCTTAAGACAATTGAACCCATAGTCTTTTTCTTCTTCTCGTTGGCTTGTAGCCTGTCATTTTCCTTTGACAACACAGTAACCCATTCCTCCAATGATTTAATTTTAGATTGCAATAGAGGAACATCCATGTAGTAACATTCAAGCCAAGAATTTCATTGAGTACATGATGGTTGATCGGGCCTTGGCATTACAGGTGAGGGTTCTTCCAAGTTACCGGGGGTTCCACAGTGAAGCTTAATTCCTGAAAAGTTAGGGTCATCCTTGAGGCACGGTGGTAGGTTGGAAACATAGTCATAGGGTTCCATATAACAGAGGCCATGAGAGTAAGGGTATTCCTCGGTCAAGAAGCATTCAATCTCAGAGTCCGAATCCTCGCTCAAAACTATTGGCTTCTGGTCAATGTCTTGTTTGGGCTTGTTTCGAGCACATCTAGATATCCATCCCGCATTTTTATTTCCCTTACAGTTGGCATCGATATTACAATTTCCTTTCTTCCTTATAGGCCTCTTAAAGGTCTTCGTATTGTATTTATCACATGGGTCAGCCATGGTGTCTGGTAGATCAATGTTGGGGCAGTTCGAGGGTTTGACAGGGGGTAGAAGGGTAGGAGGTAGCACGACAGGCCCAACCAGGGTTTTAGTGACCACAACTTTGTCCACTTGGCCACACTCGAGAGTGGCAAAGACATTCCTTGATAGGAAGGCTTGCCAATAGTCACCACTAAGCTTCAAATGATGGACAATAATGATTTTGATCAAGCAGTGATGGAAAAGGCTGCTATCAGCCTTCTCACGCTTAAATCGTTTGGACATTTTATACAGGCTGCGTAGGAGGTAGTGAGGCATGTTCAAAGGATAGTCTATAAAATTCATAAGGAACTTGAGATGATAAAGAAACACCAAACCATAACAACCTTTGCAAGTCACGAATTGCTTAACCATTGCTAATAGATCATGCCACCTGGTCTTAAGGGCAGTGATAGGCATACCTCTATCACAACTAACAATCTTCCTCGATGTGAATAAGAGCGGCCATGGCACCTCGTTCACTTTTGAATTATTAAACCACCTCTGCCCTTTAGCTGGTAAGCATATAGCTGAGCTGAGGAATTCATCATTTAGCTCGAGTTGGATATCCCTGACCTTAGCCTTGCATCCATCGAACATGAGGGAAAACTGTTGGGCGATCGTAAGGTTGAAACCCTCAAATTTTTGGATAAAAACTAGCCAGCCACTATTCTCTAGGTCTTCACGAGCATTTTCAAATAGCAGGAGTGTTTGGATGTCATGAGGTTCTATGCGCACCACAACTGCCATAGGAGAGAGCACACAGTGAGCTGGGTAAAGGGACAAGGGTTTGGATATGGTATACGCAGGACCAAAAGCTCAGAAAATTCCCCAAAACCAATAGAGGTAACCTGAGATACAAGGCAGGCATTAATGACTAAGTGTGTGAGGGTGGTGGAACGAAACAAACCCATGCAAAACATTCATATCGAATGTACAATTGACAATGCTATTGAGATTCAAATCACTATTGGTGTGTGTTAAAAACAATGCCAATCAAACAACTATTGAAAACCATGATAAGTCGACCCAAATATTTGCACAAGCAATAGTGTTTGTATGTTTTAAAAAAAAGCAATATTTCTTATTTAGCACCAAAGATTTGACCATAAAACTTAAGAGTTGTATGAAACCATTGCACCAACAGGTCTAATCATAATGTTAATGTGTTCCCAACAAACCATTGCACCAAGGAATTTGATAAAAAACAATAAAACATCAAACCACCATTGTATCAAGGATTCAATCACAATCATTAGAATACCATCACAATCTCATAAAAATGAAGTCATCTTAACAACAAAAAAATGCCAAGTGAGTAAAGGTTTTGGTGTCTTTCCAACTGTGCGACTGTCATTGAGTTAGAAGTGAGATGTCTACATAAACAAGAGTAACCATAATAATCCAGTGACAATTTTAATGCCATTGACATGACTTTGAACTCAAGGTTTTCACGCTTGCAGTCATGAAAATGAGAACAAAAGGCACGTGTGCAGATGTGCAAAATAATCATGTTGTTTTATTCAAAATATTGCGATGAGAATCAAGGGTTCCAAAACACTTGTGTAGGCAGCTTATAAGGATAGGATAAAAATACGAAATGGCTGCCAACAATGGCGACACACTGGTAGAAGCAGTTATCTCTGCCAAAAGAACAAATCCAGATCATGATAATGGGAATAATTCTAACTCAAAAACAACCAGAAAATTGTTTAAACATCATCATTAATCAAATATTCCAACAGTGTTTAAAAGATGAAAAATGATAATAGTCTTAAGACAAGCGAGCCACGATATTAAAGATAAAATCTTCAATATTGTTGATAAAGCCACTGCTGCCAGCAGGAGTTCATAGCCTTGACAGGGTTGTCATTTAACCCACTCTAATATCTGTATCCTACCAAGAAGTTCCAAATCAAAATAAAGGACATTTTAAGGTCAAAATATTTGATACTTACGAAGTTTCGTATACTCGACATTGCTTCACTGCCAGCGGGCCTGTTCAGTACCCCGACGAAATTGTCTTGGCGTCATGCATGCATTTACCTACTGCCACCAGACCTATTCAGTATCTCGGTGGGTTTACAAGCACTTCCCACAGCTCTTTTGATGATTTATTTGGTTTTTAAAGATATAAAATTGAGCGGGGTGACACTGAAAATTATGATATTTTGACATATTTTTTTACAGACCTTGAAAGAATTTTTATTTTTTTTTAAACTGTCCTTCATTAAGATTCAGAGATGGTTTGTTTGCAAAACCAACCTTCAAAAGCAGGGAGACATCTTCTGAGTTATTCCCTTAAGGAACAGAGATAGCGTAAGAAGATAATGGATGATTTTGACAAGCTTCATTTATAGACTGAAATCAATAAAACTCTTTCAAACAATAGTCTTTTCTCAACATGGCAGTAAATTTCAGAAGTATTATAATTGATGTTTAGACAATTTTTCAGCAGTCATTTCAGTGAAAGAATTTTCTGTTTTCTTTGTTTGAACAGTTCAAAATTCAGGTATGTGTATTTCCAAAAACAAAAACTGATAAGCGAAAGGGGAAAAATCAAAACCAAAACAGTAAAAGAAAAGCAAACAAAAGAAAAATATTTACACAGTATACACAGGGTTGTCATCAAGCGAAATATCTTTTTAGATCTTGGTTATTCACTAGATAGGTGTCTGGCTGTCCCTCTAGACTTTGTAACCCAATTTCTCAGCAATTAAAATTGGTCCAAGCCATAAGTTCTGAAACTTCGTGTGCTCTCCCTTTCCCTCATGCAGTTTGTCCCATTTCAAGACAAGGTCACCTACTTCAAAGTTCCTATCAGAGGCAAAGTTGGAATCAAACCAGCTTTTGACCATTAGTTGATGCTGATCTAACTTACGTTTAGCTTGGGCTCTTACCTCTTCTAGTTTCATTAAAGCATTAATTCGGTTCTCCAAAGGGGGACGATCTTTTTCTTGTATTTTCTATGATAGCTGTAGTGAGGGAAGAAGAATATGTGGTGGCAGAATTTCTTCTCTGCCATAGATGAGAAAAAAGGGGGAGTTACCTACAACAGTTTTTGGTGTTACCCTATCAACCCAGATTGTGTTTAACAGCGCATTATGCCAATTTTTGTGATTTTGAGCTACCGTTCTCTTGATGATTTTAATTATATTCTTATTTATTGATTCTGCCAATCCATTGCCCTAAGGGTAATAGCTGGCAGAATACTTCAATTTAATTCCTTTTTCTAGAGAGAACTGACTCATCTCAAGAGATGAAAAATAAGAAGCGTTATCAAATACTAAACAGTCAGGGATACCAAAACGAGTAATAATATTCGAATTTAAAAAGGAAATTACCTGACTGGTATTCACAGTTATTAATGTGGCAGCTTCAGACCACCTAGTGAAGTAATCTGTGGTTGTTATGATAAACTTATGCTACTATGAGGATGGCAGATTGATTGCACCTATAATATCAACACCCCACTACTGAAAAGGGGAGTCTACTGAAACAGGCTACAAAGGAAAGGCTGGTTTCTGTATCTTCCCGGACGCCTTTTGACAAATAATACACTTGCGACACAAGGCATGGGAATCTCTAAAGAGTGTAGGCCAATAATAACCAGCTCTCAAAACTTTATGGGCAGTGGTTTCACCACCAAAATTCCCACCAGCTTCTCCTGCATGCAATTCTAGTAAGACTTTTTCTGCTTCATCTTTCTCAAGATAGCGCATTAGTACTCCATCAAAATTTTGACGAAACAAAATACCATTAATCAGCTGAAAGGAGGCAGATTTTAATATTAAATCTCTTCTTTTAGTGGGATCTAGGTGACGGGGGGCTGACCCATGTTCAAGATAGAATTTTATATCGTCATACCATGGACTGACATAATTTTGTGCACAACAGATTGAATTTTGATTGTGTTGTCCTAGGTTTGACATATCGTTTTCTTCTTGTTGTTCTGCTGCTGAATCAACAAATAACTTGCACAGCCCTTGGCCTCTCACTATTTGAGCTGGGGTGATTTCTATATCATACGTCTATAAAGAAGTAACCTAGTTTGCCCTCTTTTCACGCAGTTCTTTCTGCACTAACAGATTCCTGACGGATGGGTAAGGGACAATAATTTTCGTCCTAGATTTCAAAAGATAAGATTGGAAGTGCTTGACTACTTTGAAAACAGTGTAGGCTTGCTGATCTACTGTTGGGTAATTAAGTTTCACACCTTTGAAAGCAGAGCTCATAAAGGCAATGGGTACTTCATTGTTTTCAGTGTTCTTTTGAGTCAGGAAGGCAGCGTAGGAACGGTCATAAGAAAATGTGTAGAGCGTGAAGTCTTGCGAAAAGTCGGGGCTCATGAGTGAAGGAGCGTCTATTATGGCCTTTTTTATTGAATTAAAAGCTTGATTTTGTAAGGGTCCCCAATGATATTGTGCATCTTTCTTAATTAAATTATGTAAAGGTCTCACCATCTCAGAGAAACTGGGGACGAATCTCCTGACAAAGTTTATCTGGCATAAGAAAGAATGCATAGACTTTTTGGATGAGGGAGGGGGGAGTTTCGAGATGACTTGAGTCTTTTCAGGGTCGATAATAATCCCTTTGCTCGACACAATGAATCCTAAGAGTTTGTCTTGTTCTACTGTGAAGATAGATTTTTTTGGATTCAAGGAAATGCCATATTTACGACATCGCTGTAGAACAGCTCTTAAATGAGCTAGATGATCAGTTTGGTTTTTGGAAAATACAGTAACATCATCTAGGTAAACTACGATGGATTGATTGATTAAGCCTCGGAAAGTGATGTCCATTGCTCTCTGGAAAGTGGTACCGGCATTAATCAGTCCAAAGGGCATTTTCCTATAAGAGTAGGTGCCCCATGGAGTGCGAAAAGTAGTTTTAAGTTGGTCTAGGGGAGACATTAGGACTTGGTTGTACCCTGAAAAACCATCCAATAAGGATAGTCTTTCAGAACCAGATACCTATTGAAGGATCTGTTCCATAGGTGGGACATGCTAGTTGTCTTTATCAGACACTCTATTAAGGTTTCAAAAATCGACGGATAGTTGGATTTCCCCACTTTTCTTCCAGACAGGGACAAGGTTAGAAACCCATTGCGTGTGCCTAACTGAGAAAATTATCTTAGCATTTAGGAGTTTATTTAATTCTTTTTTGATGGTCGGTTCGAGATCAGGGTGCATTTTTATTAACTTTTGTTGAAAGGGTAAGGTTTGGGGTTTCATAGGAATGACGTGTTGTATGATGTTAGGGTCGAAAGTTTTAAGGTCATCATACGTCCACGTAAAAACATATTTAAACTCCTTAAACAATTTAATAAATGTGGCTTTCTCTTGTTTAGAACACCCCACCCCTAAATTAATGCAATGTGGATTGTCATTAGTTCCCAAGTTTACTTTTTCATATGATAATGAGGAACTATTTGTTTTACAGTTGACCGATTTTTTGAATTTATCTTGAAGATCGTAAAATTTCTCTAATCTAACTACAGATTTAGGGATCGAATTTACTATGTCCAATGAATATTCAGGAGTTCTTGGATCTGGTATTACCGTGAAATCACGCAAATTATCGTCATGAGTGCATTCGTCAATCACCATGCCTTGGAAAGTTTCTTCCATATGCAGGAAGCTAATAATCTGTTGATCATTGTTGAAGACTCTCCAATTCATGATGTTGTTGGGAATGAATGGTCTAAACAACAGTTCGACGAAATGGGGACAAGCCTTCTGCAAGAAAGAGTTTGAAAGCTACGTTAGCTAATAGATCAGCTTCAGAATTATTCAATCTAAGAATAGAATTTATATTGAAAGCAAAAAACTTATTCATTAAATTCCATACCTCAGATTGGTAGCTTTTGAGATGCGGAGACAGATAGTGGATAGAATCTCTTACATGTCTTACCACGATTTTCGAATCGCCAAAGACAGTCAGATTTTGAATGTTCATATCTAAATCTTTTCTGAGGCCCTGCAATAAATCCTCATATTCTGCTGTGTTATTAGTACATCCAAATTCTATCCTACATGCAATCAGGGTTTTGTTACCTCCCGGATCAATAATAATGCAGCCTACACCTGCTCCTTCTTTGGACTTTGACCTGTCAAAGTAGAGAGACCAAATTTGATTTTTATTGGGTGCATGAGACCATTGTGTAGAAGTTGTTGGCTACACATATGCTACAATCTAGGACTATTGTTCTGGGTTGGTGATAGCTGAAGTCTCAGCCATGAAATTGCCGAAAAAGGTATCCATCCCTTGTATTTCGGGTGAATTGGCAGAAGGTGTAAATGGCTCATTGGAATCGTTTAAATCTATGACTGTGAGCTTTAGGTAGCATTCACGATTTACCTTGATCTTGTTCGGCTTGCCGTTCTCAGGCAGCCACAGGTGAGACCAATTCGTCACAAAATAGCCATGTAGCTGCTCTGACCAGTCCCTACTTAAAAATAGACCATAAACTTCTGGGACATCCACAACAATAATATCAATTACTTGATGAACTTTGGGATTAGACGATAATCTTATAAGCACATTCCTTAATTCGCCTACAACTTTAACACTAGTTCGGTCAAGTTGGATGATTTTTAAAGTGGATTTTTCAACTTCAGCATTAATCTTCTGAAAAATAGACCATGGCATTACATTGGATGATGCTCCTGAATCTACCATACAATTGTGCACGTTCCTATTAAAGATTTCAAAAGTTAACAAAAATGGAGGTACATTTATGCGAGTGCTAATGGTGGAAGCTTGTGGTTTTTTACTCACAGTATCTAAAGCTAATTTATTTACATTTGTTACGTTATTTACAGGAAGGCTTCATTTCTCGTGAAGATCAGAATTATTCTTAGCGGAAGTCTTCTGAGGAACTTTGTTCTGAACAACCTTGTTATTGCTTGAATTACCATTTTTGCTATTCTCTGTGATATTCTGTAACATTTTTTGTAGCAAAAACGGAAATTTTTATAACTCATAAATAGAAATGTTAGCCCTTAAATTTTTTAGATCTTCAACTAAATCATAATCTGAGTTGGGGTTTACATGACACTGTTTAGTCTCAGCTGGTTTAGATTGCTTTGGGGCCAAAGTCATAGTGTTTTCGGAAGAAGTTTTGTTTGTTGTCTTACTCCTAGTATTGTAGGGATGTACTGTATTGAAGTTAGCTTGAAAAATGATATCTGAGAAGTGTCCAAAAATGTTCAGAGAAGATTCTTCTTCTTCCACTGTCTCTTGTTCAACTACCTCCTCAGGGATGTCAGGAGGCATCAAGTTATCCTATGCTTCTAGAATTGTTTGAAGGGCGAATTGCAGACTTTCTAGATTTAGTCCCTAAGTATTTGGATTAGGTCGGTTGGTGGGAAAAGGCTTCCTAAACGGGGGTTTGTAACTCCGTTTGCTCGAAGAATCTTCTTCGGTAGTCCTTTTCAAATCTATAACTTGATTTGACAGTTTTTGAACGACTTTAGTTAAGTTTTCTAAATTCGATCTTTTAGGTTGCGTTTTACTTTGAGCAGGCCTAGGGAGGATTTCGATCTTCTTTTTAGAAGATGAACTAGTCTTTGTTTCGTTGTTAGTAGTGTCTTTTAAACTAAGGATGTCTTTTTCAATCTGGCTAGCCTCTTTGAAGGCCTCTAACAACATGGATTTCTTAGATCATTTTACCCAAATGGCTATACTTTGATGCAAGGCTTTAGTATAGTATGCTATGATAAGATTCTCGGCAGGCATCGAATCGGTAGGGATTCGGTTCTTCAGTGTTAAGAATCTTTGGTTAAAGTCTTTGATTTTCTCTTTGGGATTCATCTTTAAACTAGAAAGCTCCATGACTAGAACTTCTGGGGACTTATCATCTCCGAACTTTTCCAGAAAGCAGGATTCAAACTTCTCCCATGACATGATGGTATTAGGTTGTTGGGCAAAGTACCAAGTAGATGCATTTCCCTCAAAAGTATAAGGGAACAACCTACAGACTACGTCTTTGTGCTCGACATTACGGAGTCTAATGGCTAACATAAACTTTTTAATGTGATCTTCTGCGATCTGTTTAGAGTCAGGGTCAAACTTTGAAAGCCACATCTCCAGATGTTTGGGTAAGGGATGCTGAGGCCCAGGTACGGCTACTGCATCCTGGTCGAGCCAAGGTCTGGCAGGGTTGTTCTGGTTGGCCATTGGTGTAGGCAGTGTGGAAGGCTGAGAAGGGGAACTGCCTTTGTCAGAAGAGTCTTCTCCATAATAAGAAGGAGGTGATGGAGGTGGTGAGGGTGGTATTCCAGTTCCTCTTGTAGCAGGAGTGAGGATTGGATCTGTAGGGTTCAAAGTGAGGTTAGTGCCTCCAAGTTGTTCTCTGATATCAGAGAAATCTAAAGGTTGGTCCAAAGGCCGATTTGGTTGCTTCAAATGGGTGAAGGCACTATGTGTTCTTAAGAGAGATTGGTGAACAATCTCTTGTACATCACCACCTGTAGGATTTGGGGTTGTTGGTTCAACTGTGATCCGTAGATCGTCGTTTGATGTAGTTGCTATTTGAGGGGGGATGTTATCATTTGAATGACTTCTTGTAACTATAGGTGAGAGGTTGGGTGGTGGAGGAGTCTTACGACTGCCTCGTGCCATTAATAAATTTCAGGCCCTCCTTCTAGTGCCATTTGTTGATGGGAAAAATTGACAGCTCGTCAACTGGAGAAGTGGATCCGGTCCGGGGTTGTCTAAATAACCTAAGCCATTTGGGATGATCCACCCTGACGGGTTTAGCGGCTCCGTTGGCCAATCTAATTCCTAAGAAAATGAAAGAAAAACTAAACTAAAGAAACTAATCTAAGTGAAAAAGAATAACTACAACGAACTATATACAATTCTAAAATTTATATATACAGTTCATTAACTAATATTACAAAACAATAATTCTACTTAATTAAATGTTCATCTATCAACAGAATTAAATCTTAATTATATATGTACAACATTTACAGAATACAAATTTTGATCTAAATTTGCAAAAATCATTGGTAAAATGTCTTATGGCAGCGAAACCATTATTTTTTATTTTTTATATATTTTATGTGAAAGAAGAGAAATGAAAACTAACTAAGTTGAGCAATTAAAATAATAATCCTAACGGTAAATCTGAACTATATATCTAACTAAAATACTGAGAATTCTCAAATTTATTAACTATTAAATTGTAAATAACAAACTAACCTGAAGTAACGCTTCCTATTTGTCCTGTGCACAGTACTTGATTCAGCTGTTTGATGGGAGTAAACCCGCACCAGATTTTCCACAAGCTTCTTGTAAACAGGAAGCAGCAGTGCTCTTTGGATACAAATGACATAACAAACAAGACATAAAACTACAACAATCTTAGAGTTTACAAATCATCACATTTAGATAAATCCTAGTGCGAAGATGTGCATATAATCATTCATTTAATTAAGAAGATAAACCTTTTGTTAATTAAATTCCAACAGAATGATAGCTGTGAGTAAAATGAGATACATCAGATATGGACATAATTTAAAGCATAATGCATCAACCTGTAACAAATCTTGATATCTAAAGTAGTCAATGATTTGATAACAAATTAAAATGCACAAAACTTGAACGAAAGTATGATAAATTGAAAGCTAATGCTGTTACAAAAGATCCACTTCCATTCGAGTCTATATCATCATAAGTCCATAGTCTTTGTTCTCCCAATAGTGATGGGTTCATTACAAAAATTAATGAGTATATAAAGGCCACAGGCTAAAACACCCATGTGGGAATTATCAAAAACTGTTTACAAAAAAAAAATCTAGGAACAATCTCCCAAGTCTCTATTTATGCCTATGACTAACAACTTAAAACAAAACTATATCACAAAAAGCATGTTTTAAACTGCCACAACATGTCCAATTTGCCATTGAAATTCGTATGTACCTGTAGGTGGACAAGAATAAACAAGTTTAGATAACGCTTTATTTGTAAAATTAACAAAAATCTAATTTTTATGACTAGCTACAGAATCTCACGATTCTGTAGCTGGTCATATTTACAAACATAATCATTGTAAATAAATCCAAATGATAACAGAAATACATTCGACCTATTAAACAAATCCTTAATTACCAATTTAAAGCAAAGCGAATCATTCACGCTAGAAGTAACCAAATCTTTTATGGCAATTTGAAACAAACGAAATCATGTCCAATTAACTGAATGGTAACAGGGATATATGTGATATGTCAACCAACCTTTTTATTACCAATTTTAAACAGACTATAATCAATCAAACAAATCTTTCGTACTCACTTAACACAAACGCAATAGTTTATGTCAATTCAAAACTTAACAAAATCATTGTTGAATCAAAACAAAACTAACATAATCGTTTTTTAATTCAAAACTAACAGAACTATATCAAACCAATCTTTGATACTAATCCAATGCATACACAAACGACTATGCTAATTCAAGGCATGCAACATCATTTTTGAATCAAACAAAACATAAATAAATCGAACTAACTCAAGGTTGACACAATCGTTATACTAATTCAAGAGCAATAAAATTGTATTAATCAAACATAGCTATATTCGATTTTAGCAAACAAATATTTTGTACATGATTCAAAACAACATCATTATTGGTAGTTTGAAAATAACATAATCATTTTGAATCTATTCAAACAAATAGAACTAATTTGGAGAAAATACAATCGGCTAACCAAATCATTCAAAAATTGATGTTGAAATACATACCTAGGCTGTAGAAAAATGATTCAGTCAAGATAACTTTGAGTTGAAAAATGTAGTAGCTTCCTCAACATTGTTGAAGACAATTGAACCTGTAGTATTTTGCTTCTTCTCGTTGGCTTGTAGCCTGTCGTTTTCCTTTGAAAACACAGTAACCCATTCCTCCAATGATTTAATTTTAGATTGCAACAGAGGAACATCCATGTAGTAACGTTCAAGCCAAGAATTGCATTGAGTACACGATGGTTGATCAGGCCTTGGCATTACAGGTGAGGGTTCTTTCAAGTTACCGGGGGTTCCACAGTGAAGCTTAATTCCCGGGAAGTTCGGGTCATCCTTGAGGCACGGTGGTAGGTTGGAAACATAGTCATAGGGTTCCATAGAACAGAGGCCATGAGAGTAAGGGTATTCCTCGATCAAGAAGCATTCAATCTCAGAGTCTGAATCCTTGCTCAAAACTATTGGCTTCTGGTCAATGTCTTGTTTGGGCTTGTTCCGAGCATATCTAGATATCCATCGTGCGTTTTACTTTCCCTTACAGCTAGCATCGGTATTACCTTTGCCTTTGTTCCTTACAAGCCTCTTAAATGTATTGGTATTATCTTTAGCACACGGGTCGGCCATGGTGTCAGGTAGATCAATGTTGGGGCAGTTCGAGGGTTTGACATGGGGTAGAAGGGTAGGAGGTAGCATGGCAGGCCCAACTAGGTTTTCAGTGACCACAACCTTGTCCACTTGGCCACACTCGGGAGTGGAAAAGCCAGTCCTTGATAGGAAGGCTTGCCAATAGTCACCACTAAGCTTCAAATGATGGACAATAATGATTTTGATCAAGCAGTGATGGAAAAGGCTGCTATCAACCTTCTCACACTTAAATCATTTGGACATTTTATACAGGCTGCGTAGGAGGTAGTGAGGCATATTTAGAGGGTAGTCTATAAAATTCATAAGAAACCTGAGATGATAAAGAAACACCAAACCATAACGACCTTCTCAAGTCACGAATTGCTTAACCATTGCTAATAGATCATGCCACCTGGTCTTAAGGGCAGTGATAGGCATACCTCTATCACAACTAACAATCTTCCTCGATGTGAATAGGAGCGGCCATGGCACCTCGTTCACTTTTGAATTCTTAAACCACCTCTACCCTTTAGCTGGTAAGCCTGTAGCTGAGCCAAGGAATTCCTCATTTAGCTCAAGTTGGATATCCCTGACCTTAGCCCTGCATCTGTCGAACGTGAGGGAAAATTGTTGGGTGACCATAAGGTTGAAACCCTCAAATTTTGGGATAAAAACTAGCCAACCACTATTCTCCAGTTCTTCACAAGCATTGTCAAATAACAGGAGTGTTTGGATGCCATGAGGTTCTATGCACACCACATGTGCCATAGGGGAGAGCACACAGTGAGCCAGGTAAAGGGACAAGGGTTTGGACAGGGTATACACAGGACCAAAAGCTCATAAATTTCCCCAAAACCAACAGAGGTAACCCGAGATACAAGGTAGGCATTAATGCCTAAGTGTGCAAGGGTGGTGGAATGAAACAAACCCATGCAAAACATTCATATCGAATGTACAATCGATGACACTATGGAGATTCAAATCACTATTGGTGTGTGTTAAAAAAAATGCCAATCAAACAACTATTGAAAACCATGATAAGTCGACCCAAATATTTGCACAAGCAATAGTGTTTGTATGATTTAAAACAAAGCAATATTTCGAATTTAGCACCAAAGATTTGACCATAAAACTTAAGCGTTGTATGAAACCATTGCACAAAAAGGTCTAATCATAATGTTAATGCGTTCTCAAAAAAACATTGCACCAAGGAATTTGATCGAAAACAATAAAACATCAAACCACCATTGTATCAAGGATTCAATCATAATCATTAGAATACCATCACAATCTCATAAAAATGAAGTCATCTTAAGAACAAAAAAATGCCAAGTGAGTAAAGGTTTTGGTGTCTTGTCAACTGTGTGACTATCATTGAGTTAGAAGTGAGATGACCTCATAAACAAGAGTAACCATAATAATCCAGTGACGATTTTAATGCCATTGACATGAATTCGAACTCAAGGTTTTCACGCTTGTAGTCATGAAAATGAGAACAAAAGGCAGGTGTGAAAATGCGCAAAATAATCATGTTGTTTTATTCAAAAGATTGTGGATAGAATCAAGGGTTCCAAAACACTTGTGTAGGCATCTTATAAGGATAGGATAAAAATACGAAATGGTTTCCAACACCTCGTGATATCATATCTACAATGACACATATCGACCAAGGTGAAAGCAATAATAATAGATTCAATGAATACCTAAACATGTGATCAAGGAGTCATGTAATAAAATAAGAGTGATTTTATGGGAAAGGGACATGCCACTGTATTATATTAAATGAAAGTAGAAGATACAACCAGATTTCCTTGATGTCGCAAGATTTCTTTTGGTGGTCCTTTGTTCCAACACACACACTTGCTCCATGCTTGCATGAAGAAGATCCACTATGGCTTGATGGACAAATGGAGGCCTCAAGCATCAATTCAAATAGGATTCCTCACATAATTCTGAACCTATTATTTCACCAATTCTCTATTCAATCTTGCTTAACCTCTTCCTTGAGAAACCTTTCATTATATGGAAGAAGGAGAGATGGTTAAAGGGATGAGGATGATCCCACTAAATCTAAGAAGTCAGTAGGATGCCAACCATGAGAATGGAAACTCATTTTCTAGAAGATCCCCTTCTAGAACC